>CM068753.1:2860440-2997683 GCA_035084275.1 Hydrolagus colliei
TGCTGTGTGTGTGTGGGGGGGGGGGTACGCTGCTGTGTGTGTGTGGGGGGGGGGGGTACGCTGCTGTGTGTGTGTGGGGGGGGGTACGCTGCTGTGTGTGTGTGTGTGTGGGGGGGGGGTAACGATGCTGTGTGTGTGTGGGGGGGGGGGGAATGCTGGTGTGTGTGTGTGTGTGTGTTTGTGGGGGACGCTGCCGCGTTTCGCTGCCTCTCCCACAAATATATTTATATATATATGTACAGTCACTACACTTTACAATATATTGTGTGAAGCGCTTTGAGAGACACAGTCTAGACAGGCGTGAGAAGCCGCGACATCAAACGCCAGGATTAGTGTTGTTGTTGTTGTTGTTACTATTGCGATGTTGTTGTTGATGTGGTGAATGTGTGTTTGTGTTGGACTGCGCACTGATTTAACAAGGGTCTGTGTGTGTGTGTGTGTGTGTGTGTGTGTGTGTGTGTCTGTATAACTGTGTAACCTTCCTTTACGCCCGGTCAGTGTTTGCATTTACTGATACCCGTGTAGGGACAGTCAATCTGTTGTATTTGAGGTACAGATGTACAGTATCTTCAGGATTGACTCATCCTCACAGCTCACAGCTCACAGAGGGAAGGTCCCCTCTCCCAATGTCCCAAAGTAATTAACAACATTCCCAGCTAAACCTCGCCCTCGGACACAGTGTGTGACTGGCGGATTCCAGGGAACAATCCAGATATGTGGTTTGGCATAGATCCGCAGTATTTGCCATAACCACTGTACCCACTCTGCCATCACATTCAACACTGTACATCCCTCCCCGTAAACGCCTGGGAGTGAGACACAGTGCAGTAATCCTTCACTCGCATGTTGTCATAATATAATATAATACAATAATAATAATCCTTCCGTTCGCTACGGCGCTTTTCACGTCTTCTAGACTGTGTCTCAAAGCGCTTCACAGAATACACTGTCAACTGAATTGACTGTATATATATTTGTGGGCGAAACGCGGCAAGGAGAAAGGAAACTTGCCCAAGGCTTGTCCCTGACCTGCCTGGATTCAAACACAAGTCTCACACTTGTAAGGCGAGTGAGTGAGTGAGTGAGTGAGTGAGTGAGTGAGTGAGTGCTCTAACCCACTGAGCTACAGGAGCTACAGTATTCTCCCCCAATCCCCGAGGATCTGCGGTATTGTATTGTAGACTTGTATTCAGTCTAACCTGCGTTGTGTTGCTCATTGACATCCATCAGGATAGGTTCCTGCTCCAATGGGGGCCAATGAACTGAGATCGAGAAGCTGACAGATTTCACGGGTGTCACACTTTACAGTCGAACCTGTTTACAGGTCATTTACCAACATCATGAACATTATTAGGATAGTTCCCCTTCGGAGAGACAGAAACGTTGGCTCACAGATTCCTGCAAACTCAGTATCAATCAATCAGTTCAGTTCAACTCAGAAGTATTTGCTGTGTTATTCTAAATGTTCATATGGAAGAGTACATTACAATCCAGATAATTGCCTTTCATGTTGTCTACAGGTTTGACGAGACCATTAATAGAAATAGCCAATGGTTAAGAGCCTTACCAACATCAATCATGTGCAAAGTACTTAATTGCAAGCTTCTTTCTCAATATTGAGTTAATTTCCCAGGGCTTCAAGCCCTCCCCTGCCCTCCCCCCAACCCCCACCGCCCCCCCACTTTCCCTCCCTCCGCCCAGTTATTCTCGTTTTACTCGTTTATTCTACTTTTTTAAATATGCTTTAAACTTCTCTGAAGGGTTGAAAATGGTGCCATTAAGATGCGTTTTGATGTTAATGATCGAATGTTCACAATATCACCATTTTTATGTGTGTGGGTTCCACAGAGGCCTTGCTAAGGCCTTTGTCAGTATTTTGGACATGTTTTTGCAATTCTTAAAAAATGTATAATTCGGCTTTAATAACTACAGTATCATTGCCAACACTCATGATTGGCCCACATCACTGAAATGGACTTGCAACTGTGCTGTCTCTGGCACAGTAACGTGGAGATAATATATTAATAAATACTTGCATTTGCTATACATACATACTGTATAGTATATATGTATACTATATATACACACATATACAATGTTTATATGTTACTGTTTCACAAAGTATTGTATTTACATGCAATGGAACCCCTCAGCTTTAGACTAAGTTCATTAATTTTTCACACCTTGTCCATGAAATGAGGGATGGTGTTGATTGCACAATCCTGATAGAAACAGAGAGTCATGTTTAACTTGCCCACAGTTACAACATCATCTCAAATTGTGGTTTTCAGGCTCCAGTTACTGAGTGTAAACCAGCAATATTCATACCTGGTTGCCTGACCTGCAGCCTGCAAGGAAATAAAAGCGTGTCAGTGAAACTTTGCTGAGTTGCTGAGAGATATTTTGTCTCCCCCACAACCCTTCTCCGAAATGCTCAACCTGACAGAAAGTCACAAAAGTCATTAATCAGGACTTTGAATGCGCAGCAATAATAAGCTAAATGTTAGACCTTGTCAACAGCAACGTGCGTTTATATAGCAGATGACACTCATACACTTTATTTACATTTTTAACCTATATTCTCCACACCTTTAAAAGACTTTATGGGTGACGTGTGTGTTTCGTGCTTTTGAACAGACACGGTCACTGCTGGGAGTGTTTGAGGAAGATGCCGTCGCCATCTCCAATTATACCAACCAGCTCTACAAGGCCATGAAGAGGATTTATGATGCTCAGGTAGAATTCAACAACATCAAAACCCATCAACAGTTACTGGGAATGGAACAAGCCAATTTCACTGCGTTTCAAGGCAGTTCATATTTCATGCATTTTATTTACAAGATAGTTTTCCTCTGGAGTTTTTTGTTGTTAATAATAATAATCCTTGCGTTTGATATCTTCTAGACGTCTCAAAGCGTTTCACAGAATATGCTGTGAAGTGAATCGACTGTATATATTTGTGGGAGAAACACGGCAGCCAATTGCGTACAGCAGCGTCCCCCTCCACACATTGAAACGATTGGAATGAGTCAGATTTTTTTTGAGGAATTATTATCAGGCGTGTGGAGTAAGGAAACTTGCCCAAGGTTTGATCCCAGGTCTCTCTTGCCTGTAGACGAGTGTTCTAACCACTGAGCTACGGGACACCACAAAGACTCCATAGTTCAGTGGTGCTTGTCTTTTAGGAAAATCCAGAAATTTTCAGTATCGAGAGCTCACATTTAGCATTTTTTTTAAAATTTTTTGAAAGAATTTGGCCTCTTCCCCTTTTCACAGCCGGTGTATTCCTGCAAAGTTCCTTTTCTCCCTGTCCGGGAAGCCTGCCTTCCCCAGGAACGTACAATACCGCTCCACAGTGTTCACATGCGCTCTTCATATCCAGTGTGGAAACCTATCAGCATGTGGACAGGCACAGGCGACAAGTTAACACTTGTCAGGATACAGCTGCTGATGGTGTAACCACAGGTTTGTTTGTTATCGGGGGGGGAAACTGTTTCTCACCAACCAGACTCGTAATTAAACTTTGCTTCTCTGATAGAATGAATTAAGTGCAGCCACCCACTTGACCTCCAAACTGCTGAAGGAGTACGAGAAACAGGTACACCAGCATTTTACAAACACGTCGTACAATTCTAGAGCTGCCATGAGCAATACGGAAGATATCGACTCATTTTAGTTCAAAGGTTGAAAAAAATCACTGGAGTTGCTTCCCTCCCCGATCCCTCCCTGTCAGTGAGGACATTAATCAAAAATGTTGGGCACACAAACTAGCTAGTTCAACAACAACAACAACAACACAATTAGACTGTATAACAACAACAACAAGACACAATTAGATTTGTGTAACACCTTAACAAGGTACAAGAGAGGTATCCAGGGCTTTGTACCCCATGAGCCTAACACAAGCCATCTCTTTGGGAGCTGAAGAAAGAAAAGATTTTGTTGCTTGCAAAGTTAAATAATTGCAAAGGTCACAGATCAAGGGAATCCAGGAATGTAGCTCAAAAACGGCCCCCAAACCAGCGTTCGTTCATTTTTGCTCCTGTTGAGTTTGGTCACGGACTCAAAACCTCTATGCAGCTCTCCATGTCGGTTCTCGGGGAAAAGGTTTTTAAACAAATAGATTCACCAGCAGCTGGGTCCGTCTCTGAAAGAAGTGTTGACTTTACCTTTGCTACGCAGGGTTAGTCTTGAAAACCTGTCTCCTTCTCTCCAATGTATGTGAATAAACCAGACATATTAGACTTTAATATAATTTGCTATTAGGATCGGCTGCTTGTGTGAATTCCGTACTCTTGTCTGATTTAGCTGCAGCGTTTATATTTATATTTACTTGGTGTCATGGTGAACAGGTTCACTCACATTCTTTTGTTCTTCCCTCCCTCCCTCCCTCCTTCCTTCCCTCCCTCCCTCCCTCCCTTCCTTCCTTCCTTCCTTCCTTCCTTCCTTCCTTCCTTCCTTCCTTCCTTCCTTCCTTCCTTCCTTCCTTCCTTCCTTCCTTCCTTCCTTCCTTCCTTCCTTCCTTCCTTCCTTCCTTCCTTCCTTCCTTCCTTCCTTCCATGTCGCTGGTGGCATCTGATCCCTGTCCCCACCCTTCCACTCCGATACCTGGAGACATGTAATCCAAACTAAATAGAGATATGACTCATGGTTTGGGGATTAGGCACAAATTTCACCCAAATACTGTATTAACTAAAAAGAATTGGTGAAATTGAAGCCAGAATGAAATTGATCGGTTTCCTTGTTTAATTATTGTATAACAACAAGAACAACATGACACTGGAATATCTAATGGCATTTTGTGACCCACAGACTTTGTGCTAAACCTCCAGGTTTTGTGATGTCTTTACAGTGTTTTCCTCTGGGCGGAGAGGACGAGGTCATGACCTCCACTCTGCAGCACTTTTCTCAAGTGATCGATGAGGTAAAAGTCTTAAATACATTTCGTTCGCTCGGAATCCTAAACCTCGTCCGCCTACGGTGAGCGAGCAAAAGGCAGCAATCTTACAATGGGCCGAGTCACAGAGTAACTTACATTTACATTTGCCGCGTGGCGTTAACCTTTCGTTTACTATCCGAGGAACAATGTGGTTTCCCAAATCTCTCAGCTCCGTTCTCTTTCGATCCATACGGACAAAACTGAACAGGGTCTCAGACTGTTACTCTGTGTTGTGATTCCCAGCTGAGTTCCTGCCACGCTGTCCTCTCTACACAGTTGGCCGATGCCATGATGTTCCCGGTCACACAGTTCAAGGAGAAAGATATAAAAGGTATTAAAATGGTAGCAAAATATACCAACGGTTACTGCCTGACCTTCAAATCACCCGTTCATTAATTCAACAACTGTTTTGACTTTCAAACCAAACAGGTTTTACTGTACATTCGTTGCATTTTGGAAAGTTACTAAATGCTGCTATTAAATACATAAAGTCAGCCAAATTGCAATTAACCGGCACATTTTATTTATTTCCAGAAACGCTAACTCTGAAGGAAGTCTTTGCTGTTGCGAGTAACGGTGAGTGTGGTTTATTTAAGATTTGTTTCTAATTTAGCTTCTCAGTGTCTCCATCACCACCCAACCCACCTCCATCTGCTGTCTACAATCCCTTTCTGCCACCCTGGAGTCATCTGAACTCTCTCTCTCTCTCTCTCTCTCTCTCCTGTGAGGAGATGCAGGAATTCTGCTCGACACGAAATGTCATTTTGTTTTTGTTTTTTAATTCCTGTTTGATGCCGTTGAAAGATCCTGGTGAATTTATTGGGACGTCCTCCCGACGTGAAAGGCATTTTACAAACGTAATTTTGTGTTGTGTTGTGTTTCGCAGACCACGATATGGCCATCAACAAATACAGTAGACTTTCCAAACGGAGAGAAAATGAGAAGGTTTGACAATTTACTTTGATATTTAACAACCTTTTAAACTAGCAGTAACCATTTCTACACTCTGTAGCTTCAGAAGCATAGCAGTGTTAAATATCAAAGCAATAATGTAGGTCACATCGGAAGGTTTTTATATCAACCTAAAAGTTTATGGATTATAGCAATAAATTAGGTAGTTTATCATTTTCTTTGTTCCAAACAGATAAAACTCGAGGCATCAGAGGACCTGTACACCGCCAGGAAAAAGCAACACCAAACTATGATGCATTATTTTTGTGCGTTGAACACACTACAGTACAAGAAAAAAATGATATTGCTGGAACCTCTCCTTGGATATATGCAAGCACAGGTAAGTCAGCACCAGGAGTCTGGCTTTCAGTTATTAATAAACTTTTAAATCAGTTTCACTCCCGGATCAGGTACGGAGAGAGTCAGACAGAGACTTGCTTTCCAGTTACACTTTCAGCTGTGATTTAATGACCAGAGGGTAGGCGTTCATCAATGTTTCCAATTATTATGGATCCTCTATCCTCCCCTGAGGACCTTGTTTCATATCTAGGGGAGGGGGTGCACATTCCTTAACAAGTAACAAGAACTTACATTTATACAGTGGCCATTGTGAGCCTGGCGTTTACATTTCAGTTGCACAATTGGGGAGATGTTTTAGTGGCTGGGCGGTGTGTCATTCCAACCCATCCCCTCTCAGTTCCCATGTGATGTGTTTACGGGGCAAAGTTCCTGGTTCGGGGAGGGGGAGGAGAGGCAGAGGTCAATGGGGATTCTGATTTTAAAAAAATCTTATTATGAAATACCGCAAAGTAGACCTTGAAACGTGAGATTTCTATGTTGAGAGTCCCTCAATCACTGCAGCTTTTGGGATTTACGTAGATTTCCTTCCCTAAGAATAATTGGCGTTTTTCAGATAAGTTTCTTCAAGATGGGCACTGAGAACATGACTACCCAGTTAGAGGAGTTTCTTTCCAATATTGGCACCAGTGTCCAGGGGTAAGTTTGATCATTATCCTCTTTCAAAAATATGTTTATTCTTTGATCAAATACATTTTTAAACGTTTTAATCTGTCTTTTATGTCTTAAACTCTCCGTCCACTTTGTCCACTGCACTGCACTGCGCTTCAAAAGCAACAACAACAAATTACATTGTCCAGCGCCCGTCACAGGGTAGAGGCCCAGAGAGTTGGAAGGGATCAAACCATCAAAACATGTGGTTTATCATCTAAACCTTTGATTCAAATAGTGAATAGGAATTAATGGGCGTTAGATCATGCTTGAAATATAAAGACAGATTATTCCTGGGAAACCTTTATAAGAAAAACAATATGTATATAATATTTAATGGTTAAATGTCACTGCTTTGTGTGAAACAACTGAACAAAACAGGGAAGTTCCCGTGTGGATCACTAATGTACTTTGTTCCTCCCCTCACAAGACAAGAGGTTTGATTTGTGTTTTGCGCTAGAATCTGTTAAATATGTTTTTTTAACATGTAACAGACTGAGAGCATTGTCTGTTTGCAGGGTCCAGAGGGAAATGGCGTCTGAGCTGGAGACGATGCAGCAGACGATCGAGGACCTGGAAGTGGCCAGCGATTCTCTGTATCTGCCCGACTCTGGCCCTCAAACAATCAGAGTTAACAGGAACTTGACTCAAAAAACAGGTTACCTTAATACAAGGAAGTACGTGCCAACATTTGATACTATTCAGAGGTCAATGAAAATATGTATTATAATATCTATATAGGTATGCATATAATATGTATTATAATATCTATATAGGTATGCATATAATATGTATTATAATATCTATATAGGTATGCATATAATATGTATTATAATATCTATATAGGTATGCATAATATATAATATGTATTATAATATCTATATAGGTATGTAGAGAGAAATGACGAAACAGTTAAGAGTTGGTTACACAATAATGATTTGCCGGTAAATATCAGTCCTGTTTAAAATACTGCATTATAGTGAATTTAGTCTGAATTTTAATCAAACAGAGCATCCATCTGATTGTTTGGTTGGGAGCTGCTGCGAGTAGATAAACCGCTACATTTGCCCATTTAAGTCCGTACACGTAGATAGATCGTGATTATGTGAAGTGTTTGAGGTGATGAGGTTCTGACCCAAGTATTACAGTATTATCTGGTTATTAATAACACATGGCCCTGGCTCGGCCTCGGGGTTCGCTGTGTTGTTATTGGGAAGCGCTCTGAGGCGCTGTCTGGCGTGGAGGGAGTGAGGGCGCGATATAAAGCCAAGTAGTCGTTGTCGTTGTTGTTGACTGGGTTCTCGGTTTAACGATCGGCTCGGTTTGGGTTCCAGTAAAACCAGTTTGGTTTCGTCCACCTGGGAGCGACACTATTACTTCACTCAGGGCGGGAACCTGATGAGACAGGCCAGAGGGGAGGTGGCGGGAAGGCTGGTCATGGACCTGGACAACAGCACCGTTATGGCCGTGGATTGTGAGGATCGAAGATACTGTTTCCAAATCACTGCCTTTGATGGGAAAAAGTGAGTGTTTTTGAATTTCACAGACTGAAGCCACATAGTCTTCTATATTACTGTACTACAATACACAGTTACTACAATTGTACAATTACTGCAATATATTATTAAGACTGTAAAATAGGTTTGTTTTAACATTCGGGAAAACCTGACCGTAGCATTTTGAACATTCCAGGACTGCTATATTACAAGCGGAAAGTAAACAAGAGTGTGAGGAGGTAAGACGTGAAAATATAAACTAAAATACTCACCTTCAGACAGACTGTTGCTGTATAATGCATGCGGTCGTATAAATGCAGTGTCACTTCTGAGCATCTTATTTATTTGTGGAGTTGCTTGTTCGCTCGCTCGCTTGCTCGGGTCCCCACGAAATTAAACACAGTATATAATAAAATGTACAGTAGGGAGCAGCACAGACCTAATAATAATTGCCATTTACCCCTTGACTCCTCGAGTGTTGGGACAGTATCTCAAAGTGCTCTCTACAGCTGCCTGTAGACTGTGCTCTTTGTGTATTTTACTGTCTTCACTGTCAGTCTGGCTGTTTGTTTAAGCGCTCTGAGACGCCATCTGGCATGGAGGGCCCTATATAAATCAAAGTTATTGTTGTTATTCTGAACATGTTGCAATTTTATTTCTTCAGTGGATCACAACTATCAATAACATCTCCAGACAGATTTACTTGAGTGAGAATCCTGAAGTAAGTTATTGCGCGGCTGTTTACACTCAGCAATGTACGTTTGAGGTTTGTTGTCGTGAAATCCGCTTCATTCATTCTAGATTTGGCGATCGGATCGGACTAACACAGAAGCAATACCAATAACAGCTGATCATTCATATCAAGACAATCATTCCTGTAGAGGTTTTAAGTTAATAAGTTTTATGTGTTCTAAGATGACAAGTACTGTAAAATGAATTGACTGTATATATATTTGTGGTCGAAACTCGGCAGCCACTTGCGCACAGCAGTGTCCCCCCCCACAACAGTTGTGGACTGAAATGACCAATTTTATTATCATTGATTTTTGTGGGACTATTATCAATGGCATTTAGACTGTTTTCCCCAACTGTGCTGTTAGCTAAATAATGGCAGAACCAGGAATGTAGCTGGGAGCAAATTTAGTTGATATTCAGGAAACTGCTATTTAAATAGAAGCCAAAATATTGCCCCACTGTATGGTGTACATGTGATAACATCTGTTGTTTTTCTCTCTTCTCTGCAGGAATTGGCTGCTCGAGTCAACCAGACAGCTTTGGAGGCCGTCACACCGTCCCCTTCATTTCAGCAGCGACACGAAAGCCTGAAGCCCACTGCGTAATAATAATAATCCTGGCATTTCATATCACGCGTTTCACATCCTGTAGACGTGAGACCAGAATATGCTGTACTTGTATACGTTAAAAACTCTGGAAATCACATTGAGATTTCAGATTAGCCCTATCATAATGCACGTTATTTTTGACGCCTGATGACAGAAATGTCACAGCTCAGGTCACTCTGTCTTCCTGCCCCGTGCGCAGTGTGTGAAGTGGATTAACTGGTAACAATAGCCTCAAATGGGCCATGTTTTATCCCCGGAAATGTGTGTGGGGGGTAGGGGGGGCAGTGTGTGGGAGTGGCAGGGCAGTGTGTGTGGGGATGGTGGGGGGCAAGTGTGTGGGGGCAGTGTATATTCATTTTCTCTGTTTGATGAAATCTGATGAACCATTCCTCTTGATCTTCCCAACAGAAATACTGGCCTTAACACCAATAACACTTGTATCCATGTCTCTGTTTGCCTCACAATGACACAGCTCAGATCAGTGATCTAACCTTGTAACCTCACTTTTAATTCACTTGTGGATTTCAACCTTTTAAAATATTGTTCCCCGCTCCATCTCAATTCACTCTTCTCTTAATCCACTCAAACACAGGCAAAGAAGACATCACCCTTCCCGATCTAACAGCTTGAATTCTCTGGGGTCAGAATCGGCCGTCCTCTCTTCAGTGTCTCTGGACTCCATAGTTGCCCCAGACACACCCATTCAGTTTGACATCATTTCCCCAGTCAGTGAGGACCTGTCCAACCAATCAAAGAATTCAGGCCAAGGTACAAGGTGAGAGAATAACTCTTGTCAACTGATCTGCTGAAATGTGTTGGTACCTGCAGCATTATAGCGTCAGCCACTATCGTCGACTAAAATCCTCTTGAAATCACCGTGCTTCAGTACCGGGGACCAGATGATGCCTGTACAGCAGGAATTGGTAGAAACCTGTGCTGCACAGTCTGTTTTGTGGGTTGGAATGTGAAATTAGGCCAGTGGTTTGACGTTTACTTTCCTCTTGTCAGACGGACAAACCCATTTGGAGAATCTGGTGAGACAAGAGCAGAGGAACCCGAAGGTGAGGGTCCAGCCTTCAGTTAATTTGTGATGCAAAACACGTGTGGTAATTTTGAGGAGAAAATTCTGTCAAATCCATGTATATCTCTACTGCCGATCTGATCAAATCTGGATGGTATAACTTGACAAAAAAAAAAGGGCAAAGGTTCTATTCTGTGACTTGGGGTGGATTTCCTTCCTCTCCCCCCCACTCCCCCCCCCCCCCACCCCCATCTCCGCTAACGTTTTATTGAGAATACAAATTGCCTCTTTTTAAATACCCATCGCAGAATCCATTCTTCATCAGCTGTTTATAGTCAGGTTTCTCGGTTCGATGGAAGTCAAAACAGATGAAAGCTCAGACGTCATTTACGAGACAATGCGTCAGATCCTCGCAGCCCGTGCCATCCACAACATCTTCCGTATGACGGAATCCCACCTGCTCGTCACCTGTGACTGTCTGAAGTAAGTTTGTATTATTAATGTCTGTTGTTATTGTTTTAGTTTGTTGCTGAGTCAGGTCAGGCTGCCCAATTACACCCAAACAAGGGTTGTCCCCTAGGCAAGCCTCCCCCACTCCTCGCCATTCTCCTCCCCCCAAACTCTCAAGGCCCAAAATTAACAAAGGACAATGTATCTGAACCTCGTCTTCACATCGCGCCCACCTCCCGCCTCCCCGCCAAGCCCTCACACACTGTCCTCTCATCCCACCCACCCCAGCAGGTCAGGTGAAGGGATGGCCTCTCTGGCTGGGCAAGTGACCAGTGTCTTCCCTTCCTCTGTGTGAAGGCTGATCTCAGTATGTGTGTGTGAGGGCTGACCTCAGTGTGTGTGAGGGCTAATCTCAGTGTGTGTGTATGAAGGCTGATCTCTCTGTGTGTGTGTGTGTATATAAAGGCTGTGTGTGTGTGTGTGAGGGCAGGTCTCTCCTCAGGTGGGAAGTCCTGTGATACCAACCCTGACAAGCAGAGGGCGGCCAGCAGCTGAACCCTCCCAGGTCACACCTTAGCTGGAGATGGAGGTTCTCAGCTTTAGCCAAAAGGCAGAGAAATAATACACGTTGTTTTGGTGTTAAATCTGCGATAAATATCACACAAATGCAACACTAGAAATATGAACTACAACAATGATAAAATTATATTTGTAGAGCGTGTGTCACGTCGGGAGGAGGTCCCAAGGCGCTGAACTTTGCCTCTGCCTTCAGGTTGACATGTCTCATCTCCATTTTCTTATTGCTCGTGGATTTCCAGCATTTCTCTTTCATTTTGTTTATTGTTGTTGTTGGGCTAAACCCTAGCCCTAATTTGGTTCTCAACTAATGTGCTTCCTTTTGTCCTGTTGGCTGATTGCTGATCTCTCTTACATTACAGGTTGATCGATCCACAGACTCAAGTCACACGGTTAAGGGTAAGAATCGATAGATTTACAAAACATATTCAATATTATTAGGAAAAACCTATTGACTAAAATCCTGGTTTATTCTCTGTGGAAGTGATGGAAATTTCTGCCGGTTGTTAACGTTCACTGACTTTCATGATGTTATAATGGGTGGAATTGTGTTCCAGAAAAACTATGGTGTTGCAAACCATTTCTAATTTGTCTGTTTTGCAGTTCCCATTGCAGAATGTAGTTCTGTGTGCCACTCACACAGAGAACAAACGGCTGTTTGGGTTTGTGCTACGGACTGCAGGGAGCAGGACAGAAGGCCGAGCAGTCTCCATCTGCTACGTGTTTGAGTCAAACAACGAAGGAGAAAAGGTAAAAAGGCAGTACATGTAGAGTGATGATATAATGTTTTTCACTGCCTTCTGACTCTCTACCAACCCCTCCATTCAGCGGGCTCCAGACCTCTCCATGCCCCCCACCCTCCCCCGACCTACCATTGGCGGCCAGGCTTTCAACTTCTCTGCCACCACACTCTGGAACTCCATCCCACAATCCCTTCACCTCACTCCCTCCCTCGCCTCCTTCGAGGCTGGTCTCAAGACCCTCCTTATCGATTGCGCCTTCTACTGCCCTCCCACCTCTCTCTCTTGCCTCCCCCCCTACCCTGTACCTCTCTCTCTTGCCTCCCCCCTACCCTGCACCTCCCTGGGACATCCTCCTGAAGTGAGGAGCGCTCTATAAATGTAATTTTGTTGTTATTCTGGGAAACCATTATCTTCAGTTGAACAATCAAAACCCAAATTCAAGATATTGCTTTGATGCGTAAATAATAAATAATCCTGATATTTGAATCACGTTATCACGTTCTTCTAGAGTCTCAAAATGCATCACAGAGTATACTGTAAAGTGAACTGTATGTTTGTGTGTGAAACGTGGCATTCAACTGCGCACAGCAGTGTCCCACAAACAGTCGTGGATTGAGTGATCAAATTATTATTATTTGTTGTTTTGAAACGATTATTAACTTGCTCAACATTTTGCCTGGTGGAGAATCAAACCCAAGTACTTTAACCGCTGAGCTAGCGGACTCCAAAATCACAAAGTGATGATACAATAAGACTCAGAAGGATTTCAGATAAAAGTAGTCTTGTCAATCATGCTTTCAGTACCGTAAAGGCTTTACCTTTTGCTTTCTAGATCTGTGATTCTGTCGGACTGGCCAAACAAATAGCTTTTCATTCAGAAATGGTAAGTAAAGCAGAAGGAATCTTGGCATTGAGATCCAAGTATCTGTACCATAAAACATGAGTTTACAGAAGGTCTTAACACTGGATTAAAATCTGAAGAAATGTTTACTGAAGGCTTGGCAAATAATGCTGGTTTTATACCAGTAAGACATTTCTGTTGAGGAGGAAACTTAATAAATCAGGGTTTCACAACATGAAATATCACCTGTACAGGGAGCTGTCTGTCTGCCCTCAACACAGGTTACAATCTGGTTGTTTCATTCAGTACAAACACTAAACTATTGTCGATTTCACTAAACTATTGTCTGTCCCGTCAGGATCGACGCGCCACAATAAAGCAAAAGGAAATAGACAGAGAAAAGGAAAGACAATTAAAGGAACTTGATAAACAAAAACAGATTGAGAAGGTAAAAAGAGGGGTCTCGTAATGAAGTCCAAATGTATTTTCCCCAGATCACTTATTATCACTTGGTACTGACCAGATAATTGCAATATTTATTCCCAGTGTTGGTCAATGTGTGACCTGTGGGGCGGGAGGGGAAGTGAGATTCTAACCCCCACCCCCCCCCCACCGGTATAAACTGCATTAAATGGAGTTTTTCTTTCCAGGATTTGGAAAAGCAAAGCCGCCTGATCTCTGCTTCCAACCGGACAAATCCAGGAGAGGGCCAGGTCCTGACACTGAGTAGCAGCCAACCGGAGGATAGTGATGTGGGGGACGAGGGGAGGAAGAAAAGAGAATCGGAAGCTTGAGCTTGTGCCAATCGCAACTCAATCAATCAGCCCCTCAATCAATCAATCAGCCCCTCAATCAATCAATCAGCACCTCAATATAAAGCGAGGGCAGCAGAGGTTAAATGAATTGGATTGCCATAAAATTGAATCTCAAAAAATTAAGCTTTAGAATATTTTAGAGATTTTAACCGGGGACAAAATGTTCATAAAATTGTGAATTTCACTAAACTATTTTCCTAAACCTATTAATGTTACCTTGTTTAATAGCAGCCTATCAGTAATGATGGAAAGAATGGAGAAAACGGTTTTAATATCAGATCTAATACATTATTATCTTTAGTCTTTTTACTGCAAGGCTGTCATTTCTGGATAAGAGAGAGAGAGCAAACATCTCCATTCATTCTAAGTATTATGCTTCATCTTAATACATGTATTATATATAACTGAATCAGCATGCTTTAGTACAGCAGAGATACTCGATACAGAGCATGGAGGAAACCACATCTTATGCATAAAGCAAAGCGAAAGTTTTAGAAGTAAATTGTATAACAGAAATCTCAGTTGCTGTAGCAACACTTGTGATCCAGCTGATAAGGGTGCTGTGCAATATAAAGTGTCTGATTACATGATGGTTTATATGTGACAATGTCCTGACCAATTTACTCAAACCCAAATTGATTAACGAGTTGGCGCACGTGACTGCGGAGGGACCTGTAGCCTCTCGGTTACACGGACAGAGGATGGCTGTGTGACTCACTGCCCCTGTTCTGTCATTTGTATTGTATACAGCAGCTCTTTATATTGTAATACAGTCGCCCTCTCACCGTACCTTTGTCTCCTTTCCAACCATCTTCCAACCACTTCAGACGATAGTGCAGAGAACTTCAGTGCAGGAACGAAAGCTGAAAGAGGGAAAGGATTGTAGTCTTGGGGTCTTGAGCAATGCTGATGACAACACGCACTTATACAGCACTTTTCAGAGAGAACATCTCAAAGTACATTAAACACAACACACAGGTGCAAGGAAGAGAAGTGGCGTCAGGGAGAGATTTTTTAACACTAGTTTTGAAAGGGAATGAGGGCGAAAGAAAATGACAGTCGATGGGGATAAATGCCTGGACTGAGCAGAAGAGCCTGAATTTTGTCGACGTTTAGTCTGGTCAAAATCTGAATAAGAGATCTCAACAGAAGGAAAATACAAGGAGGAAGAATTGCATTTTTGTATTTGATGCTTGGGGGCAACAAGAGATTCAAAGGAGCAAATTAATAAATGCACCGAGGATTAATGTTAATCGTTAGCAGCTCAAACCATACAACCGTAAAAACAATGGGTTGGAGATGGAATGTCAGATTTCATGTGGAGGAAATGTGAAACTAAGGATCCACTGAATAACTAGTCTTATTCTAAGGATTAAGTTGGTAAATCTGGAATTCAATTCATTGTGTTGTAAGGTGTATTAGAGAGGTGAATATTGAAGTAGTTAGTTAGCTTCAGGATTTTTAAAAAAAATAAACTACTCATTCCACCAACTGAATATTTGTCCTACAACATTCCAGGGAAAATCTGAAATTAGTTTGGATAGCGGTATAATGGTGGGACCTCGTAAAATTGGATAAATACCTCATGACAGGAATCTGACCTGATTGTCAAATGAGGACAGGAGGGAAATGTTTAATTCGGGAATAAAGCCACTCTTATCTCCACATGTGTTTCCAGGTGTAATACACTGGTGTGAGAGCGTCTGTAACCATTCAGTTTTACTAGGTTGGATAGCAATTGACTATTTAAAATAGTTACCAGTTAAGTATCAAAAATACTCTATTTTTAATTGTTTAATCTTTTAATTATTTTTAATCATGCTTAATCTTTCTTAAACTCTTTGTTTTACCCAAACATGTTCCTGAACTCTCTTGTGTGAATATGATTTGATTAACTATACTGTATTCCAATTATGTAAAATCTAAGACTTGTATATAGAAATTAACGTCCAAGGAACAATAAACAAATTGTGGAAAAGTTATTTCCATTTGATATTATTTGGTTATTTACAAAGTAGACTTGTTTTACATATTTCAAACTTGATATAAAAACACTTGAATTATCAGTGTGACCAATCCATCAGGGATTGGTCTGTCTCTGTCGGTTCCCGTTGTAAAGATACCTTAATTTTCATAAGGTGAAATCTTAAAATCTGCTTTATGGTTTCTGATTGTAAGTACATATTGAAAAGTTGATTAATAATACTAATCCTTGCATTTAATATAGCATCTTATATTATCATTGAGACATCTCAACATGCTTCAATAATAAGCCAGCAACAACAAAATTACACTTTCACGTCAGGAGGACGTCCCAAGGCGCTGGACAGTCACCAGCAATAATAATAATAATAAATAAACAATAACTGTCAGCCACAGCTGGGTAGCGTCTCTTGCATCTCTAACAAGGATCTCATAGAAATTGGGGAACAAGGTCATCAAACCCCGAAAGCTCAGAATATTTAGTTGAGTTGAACCCAAACCACTTGCTTGGCTTCTCATTCACATTGTTCTTTCTCATTAATGAGCATCTGTGGTAACTTAGTTCAGAAATAAACTTGCGTTTTTCTGCTGAAATTGTGTTTGTTCAGCTTACACATAGTCGTGATAGAGCCTTTCCTCTTACGATGATTTACTTTTGCATCATTTTAAATAAATCAATACAAAATAACATGATGCAAACTGAAAATTAAACCTTATTTTGTGCGACCAAAATGCAAAGTTTATCTAAGCGGCTTCTAATGAAACAGCTTGGGTAATGTTTCCACTGCATGTCGGGTATGCATTTCACTGGGTATGTATTCCTTCAAAACCTCGTGAAAGCGAGCGATGATCTGCAAATATAATTATTCAACTGAGAACTTATAACACCTTCAAAATACAAGTTGTGACTATGAAGGACCCATGGGGTCATATTCCCTATAGACAATGTATTCCTTCATCCGATTGGGTAATGGCATAAATGTCATAAATACTGGACATCTGAGTCTGAGCCGACCCATGCATTTCCGGATCTTCAGTCGGCAAAGTTGCTTCAAAGAACGTGGGTTTTCTGGAAGCAAAGAGGAAATCAGAAAATGGAGTCATTTAGGAAGTTTACAATGTTCAAATAAACCATTGATGAAAGCAACATTTTATTATTGAGACGACTTGATGGTTCAGCGGGAAGTTTAAATGGTTTGTCTTGTCCGAGGTTTGCACTCACTCTCGCCCAGAGCCGTGTCACCATCAGGAGGTGGCGCTGGGGAGAGGAGAGTCCAACAAAACTTAACAGCCTCACTTACTCTTCATGTGTTAATCTTATTCCTGCAAATCAACTGGATCATGTTATTGTGTATCAATCACAATCTAGTGATTGTTTTAGATGGTTGCAAAGGGAAATGGATGTTGGAACATATCATTTTCAGTCTGTGTTTCACCACATTCTCTAATTACTAAATTACTTCAAAACAAGCGTTAGAAACCTACCTATTAAATGTTTTATTTCTGGCCACTCATTTTGTTGTTCAAGGATATCCTTCAGTTTAAAGCAGAAACGGATGTGATCGACATAATCCAGCATCACACGGACCACTTTCCCAGACAGATGTTTGAGCCAAGGCAAAGTAATGACTTCACAAAACTGAAAAAAAATCAAAATTAATAAGTGATATTTGCCAAGAAAACCTTACATTTCCCTACCTGCCTTTTTAGTGCAATAAAACAAGGCAACAACAACAACTAAGTTACATGTATAGAGCGCCTTTCAAGTCAGGAGGACGGCAATGAATCAGTCTGGCTATCTGGAGATTTAGTTTAGTGCGATAACTACTGGAACTGTTGGTGTAGTGAGAACTATAGAGTTTTTAACACCTGGTGTAGAAGAACGCATATCAGTGACAGGAAAAGCTGTTCAATTTTACACCAGGAAATGTGTGCGGACTGTGTGAGGACCCACCATATTGTCTTTGATGACTGTTGGTGTCCAACCCTCAAAGTGATACTTGGGGTGAAGCTTGTCTCTGTGAGGACAGTCAAAGCAGCGATGGAGATCGTAGCCGTAATTAAACAACATTCTCAGCATATTGTCATCTTTCAACGCGTACTGTAGATTGGTGGGAAAGTGCATTGGGTTGACTCTGCTGTAGTAGTTGACATTGGCCCCATGGCGGAGGAGCTTGTTGATGAGCTGATAGTTCCCCAGCCTCAGGGCAAGCTGGAGGCAGTTGACGGGATCCTGGTTGGGCAGAGCTCCAGCTTCCAGGAGAAGGCGGGTGGAGACAACATCATTGTTGGAGACGGCGAAATAGAGAGCAGATCTTCTCTCATCGTCATAGCCTTTGCGAAGCCTTTGACTGAGCATAACATTGACGTCAAAATGATATTGGAGGAGCAGCTCCAGGCAATGTGGGTGGCCTCCGGCTGCCGCAGAGTGAACTGGACTCATCCCACTCTCCTTAATAGCGGACTGATCAGTCACCGGGATCAGCAACTCCACCACTCTGGGGAAATACATCACAATCAATTCAAAAACAAATAATAAGAACATAAGAATTCGGAGGAGTAGGCCATTTGGCCCTTCGAGCCTGCTCCACCATTCAGTAAGATGTTGGCTGATCTTCTCACCTAACTCTAATTACCTGCCCTAGCCTGATATCCCCTAATCCCTCTATTTTTCAAAAATCTATCAGTCTCAACCTTGAAAATGTTCAAGGACTGAGCATCTACAGCCTTCTGGGGGAGTGAATTCCATAAATTCAGTACCCTCTGAGTGAAGAAATGTTTCCTCAACTCTGTTCTAAAAGGCTGACCCTTAATTTTAAGACTGTGACTCCTGGTTATAGATTCTCCTACCAGGGGAAACAGTCCCTCAGTATCTAAATCTTTTAAAATAGTTCTTGTTGCCTAATGTTTTTCTCTAAAATTCCAAATAAAAGTGCACTCACTGATGGTGACCTCTATATGCCGCCCGGTGAAGGGGGAGATGTCCCGAATACTTGGGGACATTGGCATCAGCTCCATATTCCAACAGCAGAGACACACAGTCAGGATTCCCAGCAGCGGCGGCTTCAAACAGAACCGACACCCCATCGGAGGCTTGGGACAGAACATCTGCTCCTATACAACACAACACGGATAGTCCAATATTAATAACAATATATTGTAGAACTACAGAATATATTGTACAATGAATTGACTGTATTTTGTGGTCTAAGATAGGAATTGTCTGATAGGATATCCGACTGGATAAAGGTGGAAGGTGTTGGTCACGAGTTTGTGTTTTGGACTGGAATTTGTACGTGAAAAGCCACTGGGTGTCACTCACCCGAGAAGCTGTAAGTAAGTCTGCCACCTGGTAACGTAAAACAGACTTCTACACTTTTTCTCCAGCCGATGATCCACATTAACACACACCCAGACTCACTATAACTTGTTCGGTTCCTAATATTCAAATGGGATCTTATGGGTTTAACCATTGGACAGTTATGAGTGTGAAACCCAAACCTGCGTCAAAACCAAATCTACCCAGTCACTTGGATCACTGGTCCAAGCTTCGTGTAGCAGACATTATTGGGTCTGATAAAAACAGCCTCCTGATCAATATCTTACATAAATGATCCTTTACCCTTTTTAAGCAACATTTCCACCACTTGTGTAGATCCATGTTGTGCAGCCAGAGCCAGTGGGGTGATTCCATGGGCACTTTGGGGATCGATCTCTGCCCCGGAGCAGATTAGTAAATTCACCAGGTCTTTGTTCGCCAGTCTGGCAGCGTCGTGTAGAGATGTCCTCTGGTTAACACATTTAAAGTTGACTGTCGCGCCAAACTGTATGAGCATCGAGGCGATATCGTGCGATCCATGTCTGGTGGCTTTGAGAGGAGCAAACATTGTGTTAACTCAGTTACACACGTTACAGTAACACACGGATCCCAGATATATATTTACACACATCCATAGGAACTGCATTGTGACATAACCATTTAACTTTTCAATTCCAATAAACAGAGAAACCAACAATACTGGCTTATCCATCCTGCCCACCAACAGGGATTACATTATTATTATTATTGATTCTTATGATTATTGATTAGAGTTAACTGATTGCTGAAGTCCCGACTGCACTCTGGTGAGATTAGAGGGTTTCTGATCCCTGGCAGCTGAGGGCAAACCAGTAGGTAAATCACAATTAGTCATTTGATTTCAATGTATTATAAACTTAACCAAGAATAACTTAAATTCAGACTCACCCACGACTAAAGGAGAATTGCCCTCGTTATCCTTACAATCAGGATTACAACCATTGGTAAGGAAATACCGGATGTTATCGATAAGATTTAATTCCACTGCCACAAACTGCGGAGTCTGGCCCTGTAGGTTGGGCTTCTCCCGAGCGCTGGGACCAGAGCCTGCAACGAAATGTGGAATCTCGATTAGAATATCGGGTGAAAAGAACGAAACTTGTAAAACATTTATCAGCCAAATAAATAGAGAATTTATTTCTCTACATTGTGTCAAATCTGTTTAATCGCCATTGGTTACCTGAAGTGCATATTGGCTGTTTGTGAGATATTCTCTCTTTGCTCCTCCATCGGGAGCTCAGATCTAAACTAATCAAACAGAAATGCTTGTCTGACATAAAGACATCCTTTATACCATCAGAAAGGCTGTGCACCTGGGAGTGACGTGGGCAAGAGAAGCCTCCACAGGTCCAGATGGTAGTAATGGTCAGAAGATCAGCCATGATCGTATTGAATTACGGGGCAGGCTCGAGGGACTGAATGGCCTACTCCTGCTCCTAGTTCTTATGTTCTGATGTTAATGAGCTGTAAATATTTACATAATCAATTAAAAAAAACCTGATGTTCGGTCCACATTGATCATAAGAACAACAATAATCCCAATAACATCCAAATGAGTCTCAGACAGTAACAAGTTGTATATTCAGTGTTCATCCATGTTCTACTCTTTGCGATAAAGAGTCCCAAGCTGGTATTACTGGTATTTACTCACCATTCCAGCAGCAGTTTGAAGTAATTTACTGTACGTTTGACCAAACTGTGTTTGACATTTCTGATATGAACACATTCTTACTCTGGAAAGTAATTTCTAGAATTGACTGATTGAGTTGTGCAGCTGCTTCATGCAGAGGAAGCCACCCCCTGTCATCAGCTTCATCAAATGCTGAATCATGAGTGGAGAGCTGGCGCAAGGCTGACTCTTGGCCTAGGAATGAAGTAAACTTTAGTGCGTACGGTTTAAACACGACGTGGACAGCAGCAAATATGTCAAGAACTTAAAGCCCAAATCAAGTAAGCAACTGCCCCATGCCATCATTGCAGAGACACACACATACGCGCACACCCACATGCACACACCCACAGACACACACCCACACCACACACACACAGACACACCCATGCACACAGACACAACCCACACACAGACACACATGCACACACCCAGACACACACCCACACACGCACACACCCACATACACAGACACACACACACAGACACACATACACACATCCACACACACCCACAGACACACACACCGCACTGTGTGAGCACTTGCATCAATTGTTACCTTCATCAACCACATCATTCCTGTTAATTTAATCTGATTCGATTGAAAGAAAACATGATTACAAATAACAATAATAAAACTTGCATTTGATATAGCGCCTGATCATGTTGTCGAGCCATCTCAAAGTGGGATATACTGAGCATTTTGTTTGCACACAGTCATGGTGGGGTGTGGTGGGGGGGGGGGGCGTGGGAGTGACTGATTCATGGTGAATTAAAACTGTATCACAAAGGAACATCCAAACAAATCCTAAGCAGCTTTACATCTGTTCTCTGTTCAACGGTACATAGTGAAATCAGCATAATGGTTCCAAACATTTTGTCCAACTATTCATGCAAATATTGGATAATATCCTGTGGCTCAGTGGTTAGAGCACTGGTTTTGGCAACCGAGAGACCTGAGTTCAATTTCTGGCACGGCGAAACCGCGGGTAAGTAGTCTTACTCTGCCTGATAATAAAATCAGGCAACAATAAAATTGTTTTCTTTGAGGCAACAATAAAATTGTTGCCTCAAAGAAAACAATAATAAATTTGTCATTTCAATCCACGACTGTTTGTTGGACAGTGCTGTGCACAATTAGCTGTGATGTTTCGCCCACAAATATACAGCCAATTCACTTCACAGTCTATTCTGTGAAGGGCTTTGAGACGTCGATAAAATGTGAAAAGCGCTATATCAAATGCCAGGATTATTATTATTATTCTTTGAGCTGCAAATCCCATAGTTCAAATAGTTCAATACTGCTTCGGTAATACTGGATATAATCATAACATTGTGAAAATAACTGACCCATTTGATAATGTAAATAGTAATTACATAAAACATACCTCTGAGCTTAATATTGAAGCAATAGCCTCCCTTCCTGAACTCATAGCTCCTCGACAAAAACAAATGCAACTAAAATGAAAGTGAATAAATAAAATTCACGTATCACTCACATGACGACATAAACATGATGATTCTAGAAAAGCATTCTTAATTGAGATGCAGTGTTTGGTACTTCAATGCGCTTACTCCTCATCTCTTAGTTGCAAAGATATCATTCGGTTCCTAGCCTCCCGGTACTTACTGAAGTAGGCAGAAGTTCGGAGACTTTTCAATCGTGGGAAATGTCTCCAATTGTTAACTGACAGGATTTGCCACTTTACAAAGACTGAATGCAAAAAACAAAGATGCCAAACCTCAGCCAGGTACAAGCAACATAATAATATTGAATACATTTCTCGTTTTAGAAATCCCATTCCACATCAAACCATCACCACTTGCAGGTCTTGTCACCTGTCCTTATTGCTGTGACAATCTGTCTGTTTTCTTCACTTTGTTTTAAGAATCTGCACAGAAAATAAAAATAATATTTCAGAACTCTACATTAACCAATGTTAAGAGGTTTAATATTTTTTACAGGGTTAACATGTGTATTGAACCATTTAGCAGAGATTTGCAATTTTAGGGGGTTTGGACCTGCTGATCAATAAATTGAATAGTTTTCATCTTTTAGTTTATAAAGCAAAATGGTGAAAGTATTCTTTTTAGCTTAGGTAAGACTTGAGATGTTATCAATTTTTTAAACTACGCTGAATAATAATACAGTATTCATGACTTGTGGTAAATTACTTTATTCCATTCAAATCCACAATAACGTCGCTACTTGGTGTAGACAGCATTGGGGATGGAAAAGCCAAAGTTTCACTTGTTATTTGCTCTCCAGTGGCGTTTGTATGCCTGTGTATCTATCTATGATTGTGAAGTATACGTGTCTGTAAACATGGTCTATTTTCAGGATAAAACCACTGCTATTCAATATTTCCAGGTGCTGTAAAATTGTAAACATATAATTGAATTTTAAATGGATTAAAGTCACATTATTTTGTATTTAAAACTGCGCTGCATGCCAGGACATCATTCCCCAATTTAGAGAACGGAACAGAATAACGCTGAGCAATGTCAACAAATCAGATTTGAACCCCTCCCTCAAATGTTTCTCTTTCATGTTGATGGATATGATGTTCAACATAGAAGTGTATTCAATGACATCCCCCAAATACACTGAGCTGCTAATTATAGAAAACTGTTTACATTTTTACACAAAGGCGTGCAAGGCTGATTGAATTCACCAAATTAATATCTAATGAAACTTGGCTGGAACTGGTGTAATGTGACTTTATATATTTATATTATAGCGCTTAAATGTTACTACAGTACCTGGAATCCTCCACCGTGACACGTGTGAAAGGATAATGATATGGACAATCGTCCTGCAGGCTTTGTTCTATTGCATGTTGCATTATTTCTTCATCTTCCCATTCTCCCCACAGCTCCATCTCAAACGCTCAGAGGTGCATTTCTTCAGCTACGAATTGTAAATAGGACAACAACTTACTTTTATCTGGTGTCCCTCACGTCCCAGAGTACTTGCTGTGACACTGAACGTCTCCGATCAAGATGCTTTTGAATGTAAAATTAAATTCACAATGTATTCTTGTAGCTCAGTGGTAAGAACACGTGAGTGAGAGGATCCAGGTTCGATTTCCCACAAGTCTCCTTACTCCACACACCTGTGCCTCTAGCAGTCTATTCTGTGAAGCGCTTTGAGACGTCGATTAAGATGTGAAATGCAAGGGTTATTGATTATGAATTATTATAAGTAGGATCTCAGCTGTCATTATCTCAGCTGTTATTATGATTATGTATTATTATATGTATGTATTATATGTATGTATGACTATGTATTATTATAAGTAGGATCTCAGCTGTCAGTCGATTGGCAGATTGCTTTTCCAGGGGTAATAATAATTCTTTGAAAAAGTTTTTTTTTAATTCACCCAATCCAATCAACAAAATCCTGTTTGTGGGATATCCTGTTGTGCTCAATTGGCTGCCGTGTTTCGCTCACAAAATATACAGTCAATTCAGTTTACAATACATTCTGTGAAGAGCTTTGAGATGTCTTGAAGACATAAGGCACTATATTAAATGCACAAAATATTACTAGTATTATAAACAAAGTGTAACTGATGTCTGCCAGTGTTTTATTAATGGCAAAATCACAATTCCTCTTATCAAGGTCTCTGTTCTTTCCCACAAAATTAATTTCCTAAATGAACATGTGAACAATAATTTTTTTTATTATTGAATTTATGTTTTGTGCACAGAATACACTGGACTGAGAATAACCAACAACAATACTTTCTATCGTTACTTAATGAATTCTAAAAATCGTAAATACTATGACCATTATGGGTACATTAAATTTACAAGTAAAAATAGAAAGGTTATTTTCCCAGTAAAGTATAAGAGAATGTCTCCAAGTTCATAAATAGATGAACAGCAGAAAATATACTGTACTAAGGTGCTAAACAAAGTCTGAGCTATTTCTTACCTCTGAGAAGGTTGGTTTTACACCAATGAAATGAGCTTGGAGATGCACAGGATTGAAACGCAAATTCAAAGAAAATAACAACTGAATTAACAACTGCGAAGGATGTCCCACGGTGCAAAACACATCAGCTACTTCAATAGAAAGTTGTGTCACCATAAAGACTTAAAAATTAGACTGAATTTCTTTTGCAAAATAATAATTCTTACAAAAATACAGTTTATACTCATTTTGTTGGCACCTTCACTTGTGAAGTGAAAACAACGACTAGACTTACAAGATTCAACTGTCTGTACTTATAGCTGTACTGTCCTGCAGATTGCTGTGGGTTCACTTTATCAAAGCTTTTAAACTTGGAAAATAAAGTAAAGTTAATCAACTTTTCCCATGGTTTGGGAAGGGCTTCTCCTCACCTGATGTTTCTTTAGTTTTCAGCGCGATTGCAGCAACCCTGACAGCATATGCTTCTCAAGGACATTCACTGTCAAACGGAAAAACACTGACAAAACAAGTACAGTCCTAAAAATAACTGCAGCAGCCTTCTTTAGTCTCTCTCACTGATCCCTTCCCCCATGTGCTGCTAACTTCTCGTGAGAAGTGAAACTGATCCAATGGCGTAACCTTCAGCCACAGAGGAAGAAATAGCTATTCCATATGGAGCAGGAGTGAGAATATCCCATAGACAGTAACAAGGAGTTACATTATACTGTTTTGTTGTTGTGGTGTTAGGTTAAATAAATAACTTGTGATGTTTCAGAAGCTAATATTTCTGTTTGTTTCAGCATCATTCTGTCCGAGGACTACAGTGATAGGTGCTATATCTATATCAATGCAAGCTGCTGTTTGGGGCGCAGCAACACCAGAACAGGAAGGTTTAGTACATTCATATTTGGGGATTTGGGTTATTCATTCAGCCAAAAGTTTGTAAAAGCACAATTTTGTTGATTTATGGTTCTGCTATAATGAATGAGAAATCTCGCAAGCCAAGGCTTCTCTTCCACACAGACAAAGTGTTTCTAGTAAAATACTAACCAGCGGTTTTAAAGTTTCACAAATATTTTTCAAATTATGTTTCTCTGTATTTCAATAACGTTGCTAATAGTAGCATTAAAACAAATAATACATTTACACACATTCAAATGATCAAAATGACAGATCCCGGAATCCATTTTCAACTTTATGGATTAAATTTTTCCACAGAACATAGAAACCCACAGGCTTCCTTCCTATTCTGCCACGTTAGCCCGTTACTAAAACCTATATGAAAATATTTTGCCCGTATTAAAATTGGAAGTGGAGGCTTTTCTCTGACTAGATGTTTATAAATGATAAAATAAACCCACAATGAACAATGTTCTTCTTTAAAGTGCTCGACAGTTGATGTGCCAGAGATTACGATCAATGGGATCAGACTGTCTTTGTTTAACAAAAATCAATACTAGTTATCCAGCTGGCACAGCAGCGCAACTCCACGTTTGATCCAGTGCTGAACTGGTTTATTTGTTGGCAAAAGCAGAGCAATAACAAAGTTGGTTGAGTGGCCGGTGGTAGAGAGTGTCCCTTTGCGTTCACTTGTTTTGTAGATTGGACACATGTATTCAGTCACTTCCTTAAAATCCGTCTTTTTACCTTGAAAAGCAAGAACCAGTTTGTTTAGCTCGTCTGCACTCATTAGATTGGAAACAAATATCATTGTAAATCATTTAGCAATTAAATGCAAACGGATTTGTTTTTGAAGTATCTTACATTTTGTAATCCTTATTTTCATTAAACTGATATGGTATCAATAAAATTGGTATAATATAATTAATTGAATTATACAGCACAGAAGGAGGCCTTCAGCCCATCGTGTCTGTGCCGGCTCATTGAAAAGAGCTGTCCAAATCAATCCCCCTCCCCTGCTCTCTCTCAATAGCCCTGCAAACCTGTCCTCCCCCAATAATTATTTACTTCCTCTATCGAATCAGCTTCCACCACCCTTTCAGTCAATGTATTCCAGATCTGAACAACGCTGGGTCAAAAGATTCTTGAATAAATCATGGGAATTTGACTATAAGTTCAAACAAGTCATTGTATACTTCACCGAGAAGGCTTTAATTTAACTTTGTGCCCACTTTTCAACACCTTACTTTTAAGACTAAGCAAATACATCACTGTAACTCTGCTCTTGAAAATGTATGGAAGGACTCTCTCTCTGTGTGGGGAGTCTAGTGATCTACAGTTTGCTCCACACTCAATAATAGCATTCCAGCATGTCTAAACCAGCATGTGTACTGACCTGGTTGAATCCAGACTATTGGCATTGCATCAAAGAGGACTTTTGGAAACTGTTCAGACAACAATCCCCTGAAGAGAGAGCAAATATTTTGCGTCAGTAATAAGTAATAACCTGTTCATTAGTATAAGTCAGTTTTGCTGGACAGGACTACGATTGACATACAGGTTTCGGTCCCATCGAGCACCATCAAGGAACAATCCATGAAGGTACGCTCCATCCAATGGAGCTTCATTACTTATGTCTGCGTTCAGAACCTGAAGGAAGACAAAAGATTTCAAGTCAAACGAAAATAAGCTTTAATTTACCAGTGTGTCACACTGCAACAGGATCTTATCTGTGAGAGCAGAAATAGTGATGTGGAATTTAGCACTTGTAGGAAAGGATAGGGTTGCATGATTAACCAGGATACAAGTTCTCTGGTTATTTCATAATTGATTCTTATCTTAAATACAATACTATTAAGTTGAATATTCATTGCTTCCCATCTTCACATTAGAAACAGAAACGGATATTTTGTGATGCTAAAATATCAATGATATTAAACATTAACATCCTACAATAAAGCGAGATTCAGCCACTGTGCCAAACTCAAACAAAATGAATGAAGAATTATGGGAGGGAAGTGGGGGGAGGAAAGGGAGGGAGGGAGGGAGTTTACCTCAAACTGGAATCCCAGCAGGTCAATGGGGATGGTGTATTTTCTGGCGTAATTTTGCATGACTCCAGTCAAGAAAGCTTGAGTGAAAAAGAACCCAGAGACCCAGAATACCTCCGGCTTTCCAATGTCAAACCAATCCTGTCAAGTTTAATACAACACAATAAATTGTTGTGTTTCTGAAAGCCTCAAAAACATCATAACTGAAATAACAGCAACTTAGCCACTTGGAAATTCACTACATTTTAAATCGCTTGGGAGAAGCTTCTGTCCAGGGCTGTGCTGTGGATAGCATGGATGTCATTTTATACATCAGATTGTATAATTTAGAATCATAATAGAAATAATCCTTGCATTTGATATAGCAACTTATCATGTCTTCGAGATGTCCATAAAGCATTTCACAGAATATACTGTAAAGTGTATTTACTGTATATTCTATGGCAAAACACAACATCCAATTACACACACCAGTATCCCATAAACAGTCGGGGATTGAGTGACCAAATTATTATTTATTATGAATTACTTTGAAAACATTAAACAGCAGAAATGTTACCTGCAAGAATTTTAACCTGGCCATAAAGTCATTAACATAACTCCCCAGAGGCTTGCGACTGGGATATGAGCGTTTGGCCCAAGTCTCAGGAAGCCTTCCCACCAGCAGACTTCCTGCGAGGGCCTCCAGCTCAGAATTCATCACCACCAAACCTTTAATTGCCTTCTGAAGGTTCTGAAGAGTGGATCGTATTGTGCGGATTAAACTGCAATAGAAAATAATTCCATTAAATTGACAAAAAATGTATATTTTTAAAAACAGACTTCAAACACACATCAGCCCTTAAAACTATTTTATGATTGTAGCAGACTTTGGGCTTTATCTCATTGTAAAGGTTTAATTATTCTGGGAACACAATCCAGTGATAACAATCTTTGTATTTGGTATTGTGCTTATTACATCAACAGGACATCACAAAGCGCTTCACAGGAATTATTGTGAATTGTAGCCAAATATGGCAGCCCAATTGACAAAGCAACAAACAAAATAACCATGAAAAACCAATTACCAATTTTATTTGAGGGATTATTGCCCAGAATACTAGGGGAATTAGAGAATAGCGCCATGGGATCTTTAACGTGCACCTGAACAGACATGAATTTGATTTAACGTCTCATCCGAAGAACAGGTGATAAATAGCACAATTTACATGTAAAAATAGTTACTCTATTTAGAATTCGAAGACTTTTATTGTATTTTAGATCAGTCACATTGATAAACTCTGGGAAATACTGTGCTTACTTATTGAATCGCTCCATCTCCTGCACTAACACCGTGTTCATGCTTTCCTCATACACGACTGGGTATCTTTCCAGAGCGCTTGGAATATCATAGTCTTTAGGCAACTAGAAATATTTACAACATTAATAACTAACACACCAAACAGTAGGGAAATCATTCCCTTTCAAATGAATACCATGCAATCTCACTGAACATTGTCTCACACCCTGACTGATGTATCCTTTCACTTGAACGAATGCAATCAGTTACTATACTCACCTTTGCTAGAATATCATTCGCAATCTCAAACAGGATGTGGTCGCTGGAGCCGGCAGCACCCCCTTGTCCTGTGGACCCGCCCTGGGTCAGAATCAACGAATCAAACAGTGTCTTCGTTTGTTGCAGATCCTTTGAGATGTCCACGTTCTCATGCATGCCAAACACCTCTGGGTGCTGTGAGAAGGGCAGTTTCTATAGAATCCCAAGAGAAAGAAGAGGTGGAACAGTGTTGAGAAACAACGACAAGAATCAATTTTCCAAAGAGCTGAATACTACTAATAATACTAATAGTTAATACTAATTATTAATAATAACACTAATAATCCTTGCATTGGATACAACACCTAATCATGTCTTCAAGACATATCAAAGTATTTCACTGAATATACTGTGAAGTGAATATACTGTAAAATGAATATACTGTAAAGTGTTTATTTTGTGGGTGAAAATGTGGCAGCCAATGTTGTACAGCAGCGTCCCACAAATAGAATGAAGAATTAAAGGCCACTAAGACATTCCTCATTCTTATGTCCTTGAAATTATCCAGAGCCACAGAAAGTCGCTGCAATATTTGAGGAATAAACTGGAATCTACTTATTTGGTTATTTTGATAATGAAAATCAAAAGAAATCTACAACAACAACTTTGATTTATACAGTGCCCCCCCCCCCCCCTCCCCCCACCCACCATACACCCCCCTCCCCCTGGACAGCGTCTCAGAGTCTAAATAAACTTCAGAGAAAAATTCCTTGGATTGAAAGTGTCAGAGCTTTGTATAAAAAAGCATCAGTATAAAAACCAGTACGATTTATTTTAAGTCATAGGGAAATTTAAAGTTAGCAAACTCATTATCATAGCTCTGTATATTGGCATAATATTAATAGTAAAAAAAGTTTCAATATGAATTACCTTAATGAATTCAATGTAGTCCTCATACGTCCCTTTAGGAGGTGCGTAGTAATTTCCACTGGGGGAGAACGCGTACCTTGGGTTTTCAACCACATCAGGATTGTAAAAATCACTCAGAATTGTCATGAGCAGACGTCTGTCCCAATCATCAGTCACTCGACCCCCATAATTGCACTCTCCAGTCAGGTACATAATGGCCTCAAATGGAACCACCTTATATTCATTAACGAAGAGCTGAAAACCACAAACAACCATCAAAAAAATCACGCGCGTAATAAATTGGTCACTCAATCCACGACTGTTTGTGGGGGGGATGCTGCTGTGCACAATTGGCTGCCGTGTTTCGCCCAGAAATATATACAGTCAATTAACTTTACAGTATATTCTGTGAAGCGCTTTGAGACGTCTGGAAGACGTAATGATTATTATTATTATATAGTCCAGATCCTCCATTCCCTCGATCATTTTGGTTGTCCTCCTTGGCATCGTCTCGATTTCTCCAATACCTTTTGTACTGCGCCGACCAGAACTGTACACAATATACTGTGACCAGTGACTTATACAGTGGCAGGCTTACCCCACCATTTAAAGCTCAATATTGATCTTTTGATACATGCCAATATCTGGTTTGCTTTACTCACTGCCAGAGCATTGTTGGGAGAGTTTGGATTTATTGACAATCAGGATCCCCGAGGCCTTTTCATTTTCTATACATATTATTATCCTTCCATTCAAATTATAGTCCCTTCCAAGATTTTTTGTCCCCATGTGAAGTATTTTATATTTCTCCACATTGAATTTTATTTGCGACCGATCTACCCAATTCCCAAGTGTGTTCAAATTCTCCTATAAGCTGTTTTGTTCAGCTTCGCAATCTATCATCTTATTAGGTTGGTGTCGCCTGAAAACTGTGCTTGTGACGTCTAGTTCCAGATCATGTATAAAAATATCAAACAAAAGAGGTCCCAAAATACAAACAAGCATCGAAAACAATACAATTAAAACTGTTTCCCTCTATGTAAGTGTGTATATATATATGTTTTATATATAAAATATTAGCCACATTGCTTTATTTATTCGTCTTTGTATAATTACAATGCATCTATTTTCAAAAGAGGTTTTTCAAAGAATTACAGAATAAACATTAAGCGAATCTGAACACATGTGACCAGGGTGATGATAGAAAGGGTCAGAGTTTGCAATGGGTTTACACTGACCTGTAACTGTCGAATACTGATGCGCAGATCAGACTCATTAAATCCATAAGCGATATTCCAACCAAGGGGGCCATACTTCCTTCTTTCTTGAACAAGCGCGTGGAAAAAGCAAACGCCAAAGAGGAGTTTTTCCCAGATCTAGACAGAAAGGTAAAAATAAAACATGATAGTGCAGCTTATATTATAAACTGTAAAAGAATGAGAACAATTCTAATCGCAGGATTTTCTTGGGTCTGATCTGAACACACCTGTTCCTTTCCTGGGCAGGCTTGGAAAAATTCCTGGTCGGATATGGGATCAGTCAGGTAGGATTGCAATAGGTTTAATCTGAGGCCAGTGGGAGGTTCGTTAGTCATCTTGACACCATTCTGCAATATTGTGACAGGAAACTAGGACAAAATAGAAATACAACAAGATAAAATGTACCATATTTATTACTTGTTTACATTGTGTAAAATCTACAATACATTGTGTGAAAAAAGCATGATAATAATACTACTAATATTATTATAAGAAAGCATGATTGTGATTATATCTTAATATCTCTAGCAAAACTAATTCTAACAATTTTATTTTGTTTACTTGCTAATGGATAATTAAAAATATGTAATTAAAAACAATGTAATGATTTAAATAATTTGTTTTACAATTGTCTGTGTATGCAGCAATCTAGACAAAGATCACATTTCACCAATTATTTCATTATTCTTAATCAATTTATTACAACAACAAATTATATTTGTATAGAGCCTTTCACATCAAGGCAGTGAAATCAACAACAACAAAATGACACTTGGATTGTGCCTTTCACATCAGGAGGGCGTCATTGTTTCAAATCAAACATATTGTAAACGGGGGACCTGGGATTCACGTCTAAATATATAAAGAATCATATTTGGCTGATTACCATTATTTGAATAAACATCAGTTATATCTCTCATTGGTCAGAAAATTATAACATCTTCTGAATACCTTTGGGGATGGGTAGCTTGTCAACCAAAGCCGGAAATCAGAATGAAAGCTGCTAATGGCGAACTCCTCACAAATCTTTTCCAGTGTTGGCATCCAGGACACCGCAAGATGGCAGTTCTGGAGACATACCCAGGTGCCTTCAACTATTGCTTCCTTAATCATTTTGGAGGCAATTGGTCCTTGTCCCTGACCAAGTGAAATTGCCTGGAATTTATCTCCAGTCATATTCTTATCATTGGTGAACTTCAACAAACCTGTGAAAATGTGAGAACAATTGCAGAATCCTCTCATAACGCTTATCCCCTCAATCACGTGTCATTTAAAACTCTTGCTTTAGCTCAAGGTTTTAACTCCAGAATTGAAAAGACAAGTAACTTACAAATACATATGTAGGTACATCCCCAGCAATTTTATATCCAGATAGTTTCTCCCTCAGGTCTTGTTCCCTCCATATGAACATACTCTGTCCCCTCAGAGCAGCAATGAAACGACAACAGCCTGTAGCTTCCTAACAATACCACAATCACTCACTTGCCATGGGATCAGCCCCTGGAGACAGGATGAACAGTAGAGGTATTTTGGCAGAAGAATCCACGTAGCTTTTCGCTAGATCGAATGGAGGCGGCTCCACAAACTTCTTCCCCAGTTTATCAGTAACAAAGTTTGTCACTGACGGGAGGATCTACACGACAGAATATGAATGGATCAGAATTGCCAGACAAGTCCACAGTGGGACAAATGCTGCATTAACCTGACATTCCCAGCCACTCAGGCAGAAAGAAAAGTATTTGAAGTTTAAAGCTTTAGAACTTAAAATCTAGGTTTTAGAATCCAGATCCAGATCTAGGTTTTCCTTTCTTTACCTTGTCGGATCTGAGACACCTCAAAACAATCATCTTCTGAAGCATATTGAGCTTTTCATTCCACGGCATTGGCAGTGGGGCATTGTGTGGCTCCTTGCTGTCGTAGATCTTTCTCCATTCGTCCGAATGCTGAGAGAAATGCTGCCTAGTTAGAAAATATAAAACTGATTATTATTTTCATGCCAGTGTTTACATTTATTCTCTTGTATTATACAAACACCTACATTACACATGACATTATTTGAAAATCATTGAAATTTCAGCAACGCAACCCAATGTCCTGGACTGATTCCTGCCAGCCATCATCACATATGTTTGTTACAGCCACGCAAAGCATCAGAGCAACTCCTACATAACTATAAATTGTTATTGTATTATTTTTATTTTATTAGATTATTGTCACATATTATTGTATCATTGTTATTGTGCTTTTGTAGTTTTTTTTCACATTTGAACTCAGAAATATTAAACTTTAAACTAGAAGCATTGATGTTCCACAGGGAGGGGGGATGATGGCTACATTCTCTCCATTGATTAATATCATTATTTTAATTTTAATCACAAATTAAGTTTACAGTTAAATACTTATCTAATGTAGCAAATACCAGAGGAAGCTTCTAAGCGCTTCCCAAATATTCTCATTAATGTTCAGGTCATATTCTAGATGAAGAGGATACAATATGGGATTGTGGTACTTTGTTCCTCACATTTTCTGTACATTTTAATATATGTCAATAAATTCATTTTAAATCTAAAAAATTACACATTTTGGTTCGTATTTGTTTTTCCTCCGACAGTGACGTAAGAACTTGCAGCATCATTCATATAGAAATATGGGAAATAATGTTAGTGGCATATATGTAATAATTATAATTCAGCAAACAACGTATATGCAATCAATGGCAAACGTTGATATTCTTCAAGTAAATGTAATTGCCAAAGAGAATGTCAGTCTAAACCAGTGATAAAATTGATGGAAAAAATGTTTAAATGTAAAACAGATTATATCTGTACCTCAAACCATTGAAAGCTGGTAGGATATTTGTCCGACAGATTTCATCCCAACTCTTATCCTGAAGCCAGGATGGGTCAGGGTTTGGTTCATCGTTCTGTAGCCCGACTCCCCCTGTCAGCAGGAACATAAAATCTGGGTAATCGATCTCCTCCTTAGCCCTGAATAAAAATGCAAAAGGAAAACATTAATACGGGTGGATATGGCAAGATTCACACAAACCTGAGCATAAAAAATACCTGAAAATGTAGAAAGATCATACAGTGAATGACCTCTGTGAATTCTAATATAATTCAGGCAAAAGTAAACTAACTCAAGTCTGCAGGTTCCTTTACGGTTTAAACGCCAGTGAAACAACAACAACAAGACTATGTTACAAACGTTACAAGGCTGTGTCTGTGCAAGAGATGGTCTAGTTCAGGTAAACACAGCCACAATCCTGAATAATAATAATAGCAATGAAAATATATTTGGCTTGGGCATTGTAAGGCTGATTGATCTTTATTGTATTTTATTTTTCTAAAAAAACTGACAAGAAATTTGCAGAGCTGCACTTCCATACTTTTCTTTCTAATATTTGTGGGTAAATGCATCAGTTTGTCCAGCCCTACTGATCTATGACAGTTGTGGACTAAGTCCACTAATATAAACACAAATATCATTCCTTGGGGCCTACCAGTTTTGAACCTTTATCAAGCATCACAATATTATTAACTTATTATTACCTTATTATAATATTATTACCATATTATAGTATTATTATCTTATTATTATCTTATTATCTTATTATTATGTTCTCGGGTCCTGACCACTGTCTGTTCAGTGCCTCGGGATGTCCCACCGATGTGAAAGGTGCTCTACAAATGTAATGTTATTGTTAATTATAATTATTAATATAAATAGCCAGATTGGTAGTCAATTTATCCCGAGATGTGATGCCTCAACTTTAAGAGCATTTAAATGGTGGTGAAAGTTGCTCTGAGAAGATGAAGGAATCAGATCACTTCGAGGTTGGTTTGACTCAGGCTAAACCATCCAGAGGTAAAGACAAATTGAGTCAGAAGAATGGATTAAAACATTGGCAAACATGCTTAACAATACAAGCAATTACTCTACATTACTGAACATGAATCATTATTTAACTTTTAATCAAAAAGTCACATTTGTGAAAATGATGAATCAGAAAGACACAGTACTTACAGGAGGAGATTTGAACACAATCGGAAGGAGAACAATAACTTGTCCTTCTCAAATAGAGAACGACAAATATTGGAGAACAGATTGTATGTGAAGTGATCGTTCAGGTAACGAAGTCTTTTCTCCAGGATTTTGGACTTGTTGCTGGTGAGGAAGCGTAACAATGTTTATTATTATTAATACTTGTATCATGATCATCATTTATACGTTGTGGAAATACTGTGCCATTGCACAGTCAGGGAACAGATAAAAACCTCAACATAATCAGGATTCTTTTAGGCCCCGTTTCTAGGCGGTTAAAATAATTCAAACTTGCTGTCATTCTAACATCCCTACCTGTCCTGGATAGAATTGAGGTAAAGGTTGACAAACCAGCTCAAGGAGTACTGGTACATGGGGTCAATATTAGCGAGGTCTGCGATGCTGAAGAAGAGGATAGAAGAATGCTTAGCAATGGATCTATATCCCTCTCGAGACTCTGCTATCTTCAGCTCAGTTTTCTCAGCAATCTAAACCAGATACAACACGTCGTGAAATACATGAAGATCACCATTAATTGTCCACAAAATATACAGTCACTAAACTTCACAATATATTTTCTGAAGTGCTTTGAGGCGTTGCAGTTATCTGATCAGGCACTATAACAAATGCAAGGATTATTATTAGCATCATAGATTTAAATAATTCTTTATTTCAATAGTGACTACCAAACAACAGCAGGAAAATAATTCATGGGATCCCAGGCCTACTCCTCAGCCCGTTGCAGGAATCCAAAGAAATGTTATTTAATATAGCTTATTGATCAATGCTAAATATACATTTTAGCAATAAAGGAATTTCATACATTTGCAATAAGGGAATGAAAAATCAAAGCACACTTTTAAAAAATATATTGAAATATATAATATATAATTAATAATACAATTATTTACAATATTTACAATTCTCCCCAAATACTGTAAACATTTCTTACCTGCTGTTTCTTAGTGATCTCATTGGACATTATCTTGGCAGAGTCTAGGATTTGAATCGCGCTCTCATCTTCCAGAATATTGCCTTCGGACCCCTGCAAAGTCTCCAGGATTTTGTCTTCCGTTTCCTTCAGCTGTTTCTTGTTGGCTGCAGACTGGAGGATCAGTGCATTCCTCTCATCCTCCAGCTCAGGCCTGCTCAGCACACATGGACATCGGGTTATAAAGCCATTGTAGATCTGAGTCATGGTCGGCTTGGTGTTTGAATGGACAAGATACACAAACAAAAATGTACCTTCCCACCTCTATTATCGCAGGATTGAAGTCACAATCATTTATTTATTTATTTATTTGTCGTTAGAATAAATTATTTGAAACTAAAAAAAAGTTCATAATGGCAGAGAATCGTGACTTTTTGGTAAAACATTGATTTTCATTACACATGTTAAATTCCTTTGTATTCTACTATTTCTGTACTGTCTGTATAATGCAGGTTTAATCGGTGTCTTTACCTCTCCTTCGCAACAACAATCCCCAGCAACTGGTCCTCCAGCCCCTCTGGGGTGATCATGAAGTTAAGGAGAGAAACCTTTGTCGCCAACTCTGGCAAATAGTGAGGGTTTCTCAGTTTTGTTGTGATGTAAAGTCGGAAATCATTGGAATATTCGATAGTGGCCTCACCGAGCTTTATGGAGTCCACACCGCCTGCAGACAGACACAAGGCAAATGTTTAATTCCAGGGTATATTTGTCTCGGGGCCAGCACACAGTGAAAAGCTGCTGCTCAAACACAAAAGAATAGATTTTTACAAATGTTTTTGAAGTTGAGGCTTTGTGAGAAAACATGAAAGGTGCAATGGGTGAGAACTTACACAAGTTTACCTCGCCTCAAAAATGCCAGAAAATCACGTTCATTAAATAATGAAAGTCACAGCCATAGGCATTGAGGGACAGCAACGATTACATGTGAAACATCAATACAATTGACAAAATAGCTGTCAATTATATACTGTATATATCACATTTCACACTGTGTCAAACATCAACTATTTGGTAGTCAGTCACCATTGTACAGGCGCTATACAAATGTAATGTTGTTGTTGTTGTTTACCGCTAGCGATTGTATCTGGCTGCCAATCAAGGCAACTTTCTGCTCCACCACCAAAAATAACTTTATCTGCTATCAAATATTGGCTCCTTCTAAACAGCAAATGTGCTACTACACACATGGTGTGCACATTAAGGCTCTGAGACGCTGTCTGGCATGGAGGGCGCTGTATAAATCAAAGTTGTTGTTGTTGTTGTTGTTGGTATATGAGCTGACAGAAACACGCACAAGCCAAAGAATACCAGTGTGTGAATAATCAGCTTGTATCCAGTATCTCTGGAACACACGCCAGCAAACACCACATCACATAAACACCATTTAATAAACCATACAAAACCACAATTCAATACTCTAGCATTATCTAAAAGTAGAAGGGTTGGGTCAACAAATAAAAATCAAATATTGTCTTCTTAATCTTCATTAAAAACAAAAAATAAAATTAAGTGCATGAAATATTGGAATTCCCATCCTGTATAGACTTTTGTTTAAAAATAAATCTTCTAAACCACAGTTACATACCCTGTTTAAAGACTTGTTTCAGCAAAAGAGGCTCAAGTGAAGGGTCCAGTTCCTCAGCAACGTTCTCCAGTAGGATTGGTTTTCCAAACAGTATTGCATTCTCCAAGGTTCGCATGTAGTCTGTGTCTGTCAGCTTAATAACATTCAGATTATTTTCTCGCTCAGAATTCTTCACCCATTTATTGGCCTGGCCCTGTGGGTCAATCATTAATGGCCTGTAAATAGAAACATTAGATTTTACACAACATGAATAGAGTTCGGACACAGCTATTAAACGTTCATCCTCTCACCCTGTGGCTCTACTTGCCCACCACCACCACCACAACAACAACAACAACAAAATGACATTTATCGAGCGCCTTTCACATCGGGAGGACATCCCAAGGCTCGTTCCCCCAGGCTCACTACCCGGGTAAAGGGCATTATATGAACATAGGTTGTTGTTGTTGTTGCTCACTGTTCCACTGTTTTTCCCCAACCAGTGATGACTATCATATACCATGACCCTACCTCACTGCAGAATACATTTTGGCCCAGATATATAATTCATTTTAGTTCTATCCACAAGCGATCCCCATTACAGCCAAACCTCAAAGGAACCTTTGATGGCAGCACAAGGGCATGGGAAACTACAATAAATCTGCTCCAGAGCACCAGATACCACGATCACCAATAAAATCTGATATCCTGAAGAGTTTGCGAATGACTGTGATTCACACTCACCAACGCCTGGAATTACTAACGATCACACCATTGTCGATTGAAAAGATGTCAGTCGGTAATCCAGCAATGTTCCACGCTCTAATCTTTATAGGATCTCCCAATGTCTTACTCAATGAAAAATCATCTGAAGAAGGAATATTTTTGGACTGTGAAAATAGAAAAATAGTGTGTTAAGAGACTTTCTGGTGTTGGAAATCTACGTACAGTAATGTATATGTCATTGCTCACATCACATCATCAAATCTAAAATACAGAGCAGCCAAGCAAAAAGACAAATGAAAGAGTGGCAAATATAGTGAAAAACAGACCTACAAATATGGCAGGAATAAAACTGGAGAAAGGTAGAGAGAGTGTAATTAATAAATTGAGTTAATTGAAGCATTCAAGATGCTATGTAAATGTAATTTGTTGTTCTTGTAAGCGCAGTTTACAACATATTTCAGGAGTCAGATCTCTGAATGGTGTGAAAAAGTATGTGTAAAATGTACTTTGATTGACTGCCTACATCAGACTGCTAGGATTACACGGTATGTACCTTGCATATCTCAGTCCAGCTGTGAGTGCACTCGAGACGGAAACTCGCAGTGAATGTCCCGAGATAAGCTATAACCCCAGCGGAGATTAACACGTCACCAGTCAGGTTATCATATACGTTCTGCAGGTCATCAGCTGCCTTTGACCACCTGGAGTTTAAAGAGACCTTATCAGGATTGGTTCAAAATAGTGCCACCAGCAATCTCTATATGTTTCTGAAATATGGTTTACAGAGAAAATAAACATGCGACTAGTGGAAGTCTTCACGAATATGTTTCCTTCTTAAAATAAAATCTTGTGCTACTGACATCTCTTTAATGTTTCACAATGGAGCACGGGCAATAAATAATAAACTCTTTCTTTCAGGATTTTACCTTGATTTTTCTCCTCCTAGCCCTCCAATCAGTTTCTCGGCTCTCTCCAGTTTTTTAGCACACAAGTCCACCTGGAACTCTAGTCTTGCTTTTTCTTCAGTCTTCTCCATAAACGTCTGCTTCAGACTAGCAAGGCTGTCTTCAACTTCCTTAAGCTCAGCTCGTTTCTGATCGAGAATTGCCATGGTCTCAGCCAGTGACTTCTCTGCCTCAGCCAGGCGAGCTTTCTTAGGAGCAACAACCTGGAATCATGCGGTTGATTCACAAGTTTATTCATTCCAAGAAAATAATACAAATAATATAAGTGTTGCTTTCAGTAAAAGGTCACCATCACACAAGTGAATGTTATTTACATGTAAAAATAGCAATCTCAGGCATTTTATTCCTCTGAAACAGGACAAGACAAAGCCTACCTTTACAACCCGATCATACACCTCCAGAGAAAGGATCCATTTACACAATCCTTCAGCAGCAGAGGAAGCTTTCACTACCTTCTGTGGGTCAAAGTCTGGATTGGTCAGGTATTCAGTCCGGATCTTCTGCATGACAGCAACCTGACCAAGAAGATAAGTGTGATCACCACAATATCTTGCCTGACAATATTTTTACCATACACTTCCTTTACTAAACATATGAACCTATTATAATAATAATTATACATTATTAATACAAGTAGCATGAATAGTGATTACCGCATTACTGATTCAGTAAACTAAATATTCAGTTTAGTTAGGACCACATCTTCACATATTTAGTACTTTGAGTTGATCAACAATCTAATGTTAATCTCCTTTAATTTTCATTGTTAAAATCCCCCAATGAAGAATATTAAAATACTTACTGATATTAACAATTCACTAATGCGCATGCAATAAAACTTACTGGAATATTATCCTTGTCAAAGTCTTTCAAGTCTTTAAGAAAGTTCATGTCACCAAGTAACTTCTTGCTGGGACCCCAGTAATCAAGAATCTTAAAAACAGATATCACCAGAGCATTTCAGATACGGCAAAGACCTACTTTAAAAAAAATGTAATGATATTTGATCCGAGCCGCTCAGACAGTTGAAGGAGACAATCTTGTCCTGAAATCAAGCTTTTACCTAAACTGTGAATAACATACACGGTGGTGGAGATACTGAAGAAGCTTCTGGAATTTGGTTTCTTAGTACTTAGTAAAAACAATGTTAATTTTGGAATAGTATAAGGTGCTTTTCTGTAATTCACTATATTCCATAGTTTCACTTTACAAGTTCAAGGAGCAGCCTGAAATGCATCTGTGTTTATAACATGGACTACATTCCATCTTACTGTGGCTTCTGGAGTTTACCTTGTCCCCTCTTCCCGACGGATCATTGATCCTCTCAGGTTTGATGAGCTTCATGACACAGATTGCAGCCATCACTAGTTTGACGCCATCGGGGGGATTCTTCATTGACTTAACAATTGTGATATCGGAAGGCTAAAATATAAATTGGATAAGTACATTAATGGATTTTATTTATACTGCAATTATAAACTGTGTTTCCATCAATTAAAGCAATAGTAAGCCTATTTTCTTTTGTTTCATTTAAAAGTTCAACTAAATTAGCACAGTGGTTAGAGCACTCGCCTCATAAGAGATACCTAGGTTCGAAACTTTGGGCAAGTATCCTTACTCCACATGCTTGATAATAATCCCTCAAGAAAAAAACAATCAGAATTTGGTCACTCAATCCACAACTGTTTGTGGGACACCCTATGTGCGCAATTGGCTGCTGTGTTTCACCCACAAAGATAGTCAATTTTCTTTATAGTATATTCTGTGAAGAGCTTTGAGATGTCTAGAAGATGTGAAAAGCACTGTATCAAATGCCAGGATTATTAATATTATAATTAACCCTAAGGAAGAGATCAAATGGGCCGAAAAGCCATCCTTACGCAAACCTCTCTTGTGATCATGTAACTGTTATATTACTGAACAGAAATAGTTTTGGCGATATCCAGTCTGTGAAATTAGCTCACATTGAGAAAACAATTTTTCTCAATAACATTTTTAATGATTCAGGAAAATGTGTGACGTAGATTGAGACTTGCCTTTAAAGTGTCCAAGGCAGCAAGAGCAGCCTCCAGGGCTGGGATGGCTTCCGCCAGTTCACTCTCACACTCATTCTTCAGAGCTTGGGCCTCACTTGCTTTTTCAGTCGCAGCTTCTTCATCGACCTTCACTATTTTGCTCTTTGCTTCAACCTGTTCAGATTCTACCTCTATGACCTTTAAATGTAAATCAAAAATGACTTTGGATTTTCCTTCCTTACTTATTGTAAACAATCTACACAATGACCTTAAACTTTTGTTTAGTGTTCAGTAGACATGAAGATAAAATGTGCCATATTTTGCCTGAGTTCTTAAAATGTCTGCAAGCTAAGGGTGAGAATTTAATTCAATTAATGGGCTTGTGTTACCTTCATCATTTTAGCATTATCCACTTTGGCTTTCTCTAACTTTGGTTGTAGCTCCACCAGTTCCAACTTCATCTCACCCACCTACCGAAATGAAACCCCAATATTATTCACTAACAATAACATACTGTTTCAGAAGCAAAGAGCATGTATTCAGAGAATTCTAATGTAATTTCGCAAGAATGAAATGGGTTGAAAAATATGTTAAATGATGAAAAGAGAATAAGGGTCAAATCCGATTATAACATGTGTACAACTTTAGATTTTTAGAAGTTATAACAAAGCGAGAGAAATGTCCAGCTTCCAGATCATCACTGATGACATACGCATTGGAAATGACATGAGTAACACTTTCCGCTCATTCACAGGAAGTGACACCAACAGTAACCAGACAGAAAGCGGGTCAGTGACTCGCTGGTCAGTGCAGGAAGTCTCAATCTTCAGAGCACGGTGTACAACATATGCCAATGTAAATGGAATGTACATGGTAAACAAGAGACAGAATAAACGATTACCGTTTGATTTAAGCATGAACGTGGCTGAAAAAAGCACTGAAATAATGTTTATTTGTACTCTATTTATTGGTTGGTGACCTGCCTGGGACTCTGCAAAAGCCAACTTATCCAAGCCGTTTGTATATCTCTTCTTGGCTTTCATCACAGCATCACGTTTCTGTGTTAGGAGCTGGCGGAAGGCGGCAATAAGTTCCAGATAGGATGTGGGAGTAACGTAATTGTGCCGGTTTAGTTCTGCCAAGAACCTAAAAACAAGTACATTTTGGGATATATGTCATTGTTTGGTAGACTCCAGTGGTCAGTGGTTAGAGCTCAGTGGTCAGTGGTTAGAGCATTTGCCTTACAAGCAAGAGACCTGGGGTCAGCTCCTTGGGACGTCCTCCCTCCCTGCAAATGTAATTTTGTTGTTGTTGTTGTTCAATTCCAGGCAGAACGAAACCTTGGGCAAGTTTCCTTACTCCATACGCCTAATAATAATCCCTCAAAAAAAGCAATAATTTGTACTTCAATCCATGACTGTTTGTGGGGGACAGTGCTGTGTGCAATTGGCTGCCGAGTTTCGCCCACAAATATACAGTCAATTCACTTTACAGTATATTTTGCGAAGCGCTTTGAGACACAGTCTAGAAGACGTGCAAAGTGCCATATCAAATGCAAATGTTATTGTTATTAGTGTAAACAGCCCCATTGATGACAGGTAAAATTCTTCATCCTCTCCTCATAAGTTTCTAATTTGGCCATGAAGCCATCGCTCTCTCCCCTAACTCGCAGCTCAGTGTTCAACCCACCACTGGAAGGCTTCAAGACGTTTGCCCATGAAGGACACTATATAAATGGAAGTTGTCACTGCACAAAAAGTCAGCAGATGAATATTACAATCATAAACAACAACAAAATGACATTTATAGAGCACCTTTCTGGTAGGGAGGACTTCCCAAGGCGCTGAACAGGCAGGTTGGGAATAAAGAAAATAAGATAGAAAGATCAATTTTCTGCCAGCGGTAACTTGTTCATGGCCACTCAGAAGGACATCAAGACGAGTCGGCTTTTCTTTTCCCAGAACATCCACAATTTACACATACATCCTGCCCAAATCTACTGGAATTTAAACTTTGTATTGGACTTTACAAAGCACAGGTATTGAAGGCACGTAGAGTAACATAAAGAAATTTGAGAAGTGCAGATCAGTGACACTCTTAATATAGACTGACTTTTCTGAGAGCGTGATGGCAGATGTGTGGAAGAATTTACAAATAGATACTATCTCTGTCCGCTCATTGTCTGATAGATCTAGTGTTTCTAGGAATGAGTTAGCGACACGTTCCAGGGCATCTTCAGGCCAAGGCTGCAAGAAAAATATCAAAATTTCACTAATGAGAAACAGTGTTATTGTAATAGAGAATATACTTTACATATTAATTATTAGTCTAACAGATTTTTATCAATATTTTAATTATTGAGGGTACTCTTGTCCTACATAGGTTTCTGTCAGCTCTAAGGCAAATTACAAGGTGCTTTTCAATATTCTTTTCTATCCTTGTTGCTGTGCTGACATCACTGGGTTTATCAGTCGCCAATGCTAGTTTAGTAATGGCTGGTAAATCCAGATTTAATGCCCAGAAATAACATGAATTGAGCCTGGATTGAATGGTTCTTGTATATACAGTAATAGCTTATTGTCTTGCTAGTGACCACTCTTTGAAGGCATCTACCATGCTCATATACTCATATTCTACATTAATTAGGTACACGTTCTCCTCCTTCAAAGTATGTACTGAAAAATGTGAATGCACCTGGAACCAGTCAATAGTACAGCAGTTGATGAGCGAGGGGAATTGTCTCAGGCGATTGCGGAAAGCGTTCCCAATGGGACTGAAGGCCACCACAATATGCAGGTTCTCCTTGCAGCGACTTACAAAGAAGGCAAAGAGAGCAAGCGGGCTGAACTCAGCGTGTTTGTTTCCTGCTTGTATTTGAGCTGCCGCTCGGACGCCCTGTATAACAAGAATTCAACAAAGTCAAATAGTGAGTAGAAACCTCACATTACAATACAACACAACACCGTACAACACAATGCAATACAGGCAGCAATATGTTTTGTACCTCCATGACCTCTTGTTTTTCATCAACTGCAAAAAGATTGGCCACCTCCCCAGTGTTGAGCACACTGTCTATATCTTCTAAGAAAGCTTCCTCTTTAATTTGTGTGTCCGTAATCAAGAACACAGTCTTCTGACCCTTCACCCCTGTACTCCGAAATAAATTCTGTCAGAAAAAAAATACCGATGTTTAAGTTATACAAGCATAAATTTCCAAGAGTTTAAAATGTTTATAGCAGTGATTTACGTGTTTTGAGACAACCTCCCAAAGTGAAAGGCACTGTCTACAGTAACTGAAAATTATATTGTATTGATTTTTAAGGAATTTATTTTACCTTTAAATCTTCTCTCCATTCATTTATTCCATAGCTCTTTGAGATTTCAGGCTGGAAGAAAACCATTTTAGCCATTGAAGTGGCCAAACGGGTCATAGATTGGCGACCACTTCCTCCGACTCCAATCAGAAGAGCGTGGCCACCAGCTTGCTTTAGAACTCGACAAATCCGTGACAAATGTTCCAGAACATACCTGCCAGAGAATTAATGACATAATTAATTACTGCATTGTCAGCCTAACAATAACTGTTGACTTAAATCTGTATTTCAAGAAAACACTTTGATTTGAAGACCACCTGATATTGAGTCCAAATTTCATTGAATGTATAAAAAATCGATTCTCTGCTAAACAAAGACTTAGTGATGAACTTGATTTCTGTAAAAAAGGAAACTAAGCACCTGAATATAACGAGGTTCATCCGAGTTTTGTGGGTCTGGTTATACTCCTCTAGGCATTGCTCCACCACATTATTAAACTCTTCAACTGAGGGAATTTCAGCATAAATTCGTTCATCCTCTTCCAGGTCAGGGTTCATATAGTCTCCAAACAACAAACTTCTCAAATCTTCCTCACAGAGCTATTGCAAAATTAAATAAGTTATGACACAGAATGCAGGTGTAAAATACCCTTCAATTAATTTATTTATCAAATAGCAAACTAATCCCAAGTCTCCCTCCCCTGGCAGACATATTAAAGCGTGTTAAAGTAAATTCTACTGTTGTGCTTTAAACAACACAGTACACAAGAATATTTAAATTGAGCAGAATATCCCATTTTAAATAACCCATTCATCAAAACTGAAACAATTTAAGACTCACTGGTTTATTTTCTTGTGCCAAATGCTCAAATAGAGAATCAAAATTTTCCCTGAAATGATTTTTCACAATATCCTTCATCAGTCTGTATAGCCAGGCTCGGTCTTTGTCGTCTACTAAACGGTCATAGAACACACGGAACACTTCGTGCACAAAGAGACGAATGAACACACGCTTATTCTCAACTGCTTCATGCTTAATGAGCAAACAACCCTGGATAACACGAGAAAAATCCCGCAGGTTAAAGGTGTAATGGGATTTAGTTGGAGTAGGAAGTAGATTTTCAATGGCTTTTTTATAGACCTGGAAAAGAAACAATGTTTGTAAACTCTTGAGTTATAAACTAACTAAATATTATAAACTAACAACAGAGAAAGGTGCACAGTTAGATCTGTTCCAAATTCCTGAGACATGCAACAAACCAACATTCAATGTTGGTACAGAATTGTTACTTGATTCCTCAAAAGACCTAAGACAACAAATGCTCTAATTTATCTAGAAAATGACTTACCTCTATTGTAGCATTGACAATAACATTTCCAATTGTGAAGTAATCTGGAGGAAACTCGTTGTTTCGGAGATAGAAAGCTACAATGTTTGAGAAAATCCGGACCATTGTTTCATCACTGAAGGTGTTAATGGTGCAAAGGTTATAGTGGCGCAGAAATCTGGGAGTAACAGGGTTTCGGCCTCCTCCGGGCAGCCCCATAGCAGAAATTAACTGTATATCAACCAGGATAATCTTAGTGGTATCTTTCAGGTCGTACCTAGAGTGTAAAAATTGTAACGTTTACGTAAAATACACTGCTGGAAGATGTTGATGCGATAATTCAATAGGATTTGTTTGTTTAAACAACTATTATACTGATTAGCCACGATTTGATAAATGATAATCCAGTCACTGAGGATCATTTGAATAACATTGCCATCCCAATCCAAATTCCAATGTACTTTCAACCAGAGATAAATGTTTTACGATACCCCAATAGCTCAGCTGGTGTTGTCATTGCCAAAGATGAAACAGACATCACCGTAATAATTATATCCTGCAGCACTATATCGCGCTCAAACTTCTCCAGGCACTCTACACAAAGCACCATGAGTGCAGTACATGTTAACAAACAAATAGACAAACAACATCTCATCTGCAACATCCCACAAGCAACAACAAGAAATAGTGACCAGGAAAACTCCTTGTTGTTCACATTAGTTCCATGGGATCTTCAGTATTGACAAGAACCAGGGACAGGATGTCAGATCATTTCATCCAAAGCTTACTGCAGTGCAATGTCACCAGATTAGAGAATGTTCTATCACCAAAAGGTTGAATCTTAAAATACTCAAATATAACATTATTTTCTAACTGCAAAATTACCAGTTTCCATGGTCAAAGAATTGTCGGAGCAACTCTATAGGAGGCTGAGCACCATATAGTTCCAGTGCTGGCATGTTCAGATCATCTACAAAGATCACACATTTCTTTCCCATCGGAGGACCAAATATTCCTTTGCGTCTCTTGTCCAATCGAGACATGATGATATTCTATTAGATGGAAACGAAGCACAATGAGTCTTTATGTCGGTCTCGATTCTTATGTATTCTTGTTTACATTGTAGTTATAATATATACTAGGTTCTTCATTGCCTTAGAATTCTGCTTTACAGCTATAAAATAATTATTTTCTAATATTCCTCCTTCAACTTCTAAACCTTTAACAGGAACTAGTGTTTAAGTCCTCTGAGACACTACCCGGCCTGGAGAGCTGTATAACTACTAGTTGTTGTTGTTGTTGAACCTTGTTGCAGTTTTGCTTGCAACCAAAGGATCCAATATGGAATGTAGATGGATATGCAGATAGATATTTTGTCCATACTCATTTGCGAGGACACCTGTCTCCACATCAATCGTTTATTGAGATTGTTCTTGAAGCGCAGACAGACATTGTTGTTTTATTAGTATATAGATGTACCTGTGTCTGATTTGCACTGGTGCGTGCAGAGAAGTTGACGAAGAAAGGAAGGAATAGTTCCTTATTTAGGTGGTTCATCAGCTTGTCCTGGATGTAGACAGATTTGCCAGTACCAGTGGGGCCCACAAACAGCAATGGTCTGCACACACAAGTCAAAAACATGATTAGCAATTTGAATGAATTATAAATCAACATAGATCTACGAGTATATTTCTAATGGTATAAACTACTTGCAAAGTAAACATACAAGCAAAGACAATGAGAAACAATACTCAATCAAATGGATGTAGTGTCAGATGCCCAACCAAAGTCCTAACTGATTGTTCAGGTGGACATTAAAGATCCCATAGCATTATTCGAAGAGAAGGGAGTTTCAGCGGAGTCCCAGAACATCAAGCTCCTGAATGAAATTGATCATTCACTTCCTTTGTTTGTGAGACACTGCAGTGTGGAAATTAGCTTCTGTGTTCATGTACAAATACATCACTAAACTTTACTGTATATCCTGTGAAGTGTTTTGACAATATGATAATTCTTACATTTAATCAAATATAAGGATTATTATTAAAGTTGTAAATAGACTAAATTGAGGGAGTGGCAATATACTGTCCTCCAGAAATGTTCTGAGAAAGTGTGATGCTGAAGAAGAGTGTGTCATGTTATTCTGATCGATGATTATTTGGAACTCTCAGTGTAGCTGAGAATCAATTAAAAAAAATTAAATAATATATTCTGAACTGAATATTTTCATAAATGTTTCCTTACTTTCCATGTGTAATACAAAGGTCCATGAGATATGTGTATCTGACCGTGTCCATAGTGGGGATTATGATATCCTGGACTTTAATCTTCTTATCAGATACATTCAAATTTTTAATTGTTTCAGTCCAATGGACCCAGCGTCCTCGGCCTTTCAACTGAAAAAAAGAGATTCATATTGATGAGAACTGTCATGTGAAAACTTGACATTTCTCATCAATTTTTTTTATATTAAATTATTTTCAACATACAATTATTTAAATCTTATTTTTAAACTTCCAAAATTCAAAATATATATACATACACAAAATAATTTTTATGGTTATATTCTATCCTAAATTTGTTTAGGGTAGAATATGGTTATGTATGTGAAGCTGATGCTTCACTACTACTGGACAATGTAGATTGACTCTCTGAAAAGAATGTTACTTTTGCTTTGCCTTATTCTTGAGCTTGCAGGGTTTTCAATGGAGGTACATGTCTTGGATAGACTTGAATATTATTGCTTTGTGAGCAGAATAATGCCATACCTCATACATGAAGTCGTAGACGAGTCCTTTCTCATCAAAGGGACATTCCCATTTCCCTATCGCATCTGGGATTCGGTGTTCTGGAGATTTTCCAGACAGAATTTCACGCAGAAATTGGTCAAACTTCACTCGACCATCTTGGTCACAGGTAGCTCCAATTGACCAAACCAAGGAAAATATGAAGCTGGCCTGTTAGCAACATGGAGCCATGAGAATCTGAACAAGCAAACTGTGCACTACATTCAGCAGACTTTAATAATGTGCTTTGTTAATGAGATTCGCATTGGTGAATGCTTCAATACATTTGAATAGCATGACCAATGGGAATCATTCCTTGACAGGGAATTCGGCCAAGGATGAAATACTGAAGGCAATTAGAGGTTGCAGTTAAGTCATAAGGGTTTAGATGACATCCATAAACTGTTTGTTTAAACAATAATTCTATGTTTGTCTGAAAAAATCCTTGAAAGTGATCTTATTTTCGAACTACACCTCCAGCCCTTGGTTATTGTTTGTCGAAAATCTAAACTTTTACTGAAATCCTGCAAAACCAAAATGTTTACCAAAATACACATTGCAAAGGTTGGTTTCATGGTTTCACTATTTAGAGATTTTAAAGCAGTTCTTGCTTCTCAGCAACGTACCAGGTCAAAGGTAACTAAAATCTCCCAGAATATCTAATTTTAGTAACAGCAACAAAATTATATTTTACACAAACTGGTTTTAAATGTTACAATTTAGGTCAGACTATCTCCTAACTGTTTGTAGAATTCTTTGAATTACTATTTCTGAATAAAAGGTCACTGTATGTGTTTATTCCTACTTCTTGACTAGGGAAGGTTGTATGAGAACAACTCAAAAGAGAAAGAAGGAAGAAAGAAGTTAGCCACAAACCACTTTCTCCCATTAAAACAAAAGCTTGTACCATTATCCAGACACGGACATTCTTGCGATCAGAATCCTCCTTTACAGTGTCCATGAGAAGCATCTCAAAAAGTCGAGTAAGTGAGACAACAGTGTTGCCATTAGATGTTGGCACCAGCTCCTGAATCCATAAAATAAAATAAAAGTTATATCTGGAAACTGCAAGATAATTGTAATGATTAGATTTTCAATGGAAGTGCACGTCTTGGATAGAATTGGATAATTCTTTAATTGTCCGGCAACTACATGTGACATAATTTCTGATATACAATATTCTTTATGAAGACAACTGTGAATTTGATAATTGAATGACTGCAACAATATTCCTGTTTAACTAAAATTCAAACACATCAGGAGGACGTCCCAAGCCGCTGGACAGTTACTGTGCAAGATAAAAGGGACAATGTTCCTGTCTTCTCAAACTTTATATTTGTGTCAGAGAATACAATATAGTTATCACCCTTGTGAGCAAGGCACCCCAAAATAAGTGAATTTATAGATCAAAATAAACGTGCAGAACTTTAATTAAAATTTGATTAACTTCACCTTTTTATTGTTAAGTTTTTTTCTGTTTATATTATTTTCTGTTTATAGTGCAAATGTTATGAGAAGTAAAATTACTTCAGAATTCACATAATTTATGGCAGATTAAGATTATTGAAACAGATATTGCAATTTGAATGAAACGCTAATGACTGAGATGAAACATACCTTGCAGTGTTTACGAAGCAGTTGGAGTGCGGGAGTCACTAGCCAACCCACAAGCTCCAGCAGGAGCAGCTGGGTGTCTTTCTGTTGCATTGTTTCCGGAAGAGATTTAAGCCAAGATGTTACAATTGGCATCCAACCCAATTGGGCTGGTTCGAGATAGATCATGCCACAACGACTGACTGTCGCAGGCTGGAGCACAAAAAAAATGAGATGCTTAGAAATAATGTCTACTTTTCTCAGATGCATTTTACTAAATCGGCTGTTTAGATTTCAAATCAGTATTTGGCTTAACCAGCTTTAAATCTATCTCTATTATATATATTATATGATAAATTATATTATATATTATATTATAAATCTATTATATAAAAAAATGAAAACTTACTGATGCTTGGGAAAGGTCCATAGTTTCAAAGATGAGGCTCATCTGTGGAGACATTTGAATGATCTCTCCACTCATCAAACACAGCTGGTGATAAAAAAAACAAGCAGAGTTATGAGAACTTGACTGATTGATGTCCTTAAAGAGAATATCTATTCAATCTTTTAAAACAATATTATTCCATTTATTATTTTTAAAAACTTATATTTGTCAATAGTTTGAAAATATTATGGAACAAAAATGATTGTGTGCAAAGCTAGCATGTCACGATGAAGCACAAGTACAAATAGTACCATAAAACTTACAACACTGAAATCTAATTGTTATCCCTCAAATCCTAAAAATACAGTACTAACAACATGACAATTTTAGCATATCTTTTTGCTAAAATAATATTTTACCTTCTTATTATCATCCAGCACAGTGTTCATGCTTTCAATCCACAGAGTATCAATAGGTCCATCAAATATCACCCATTTGCGGTCTGGAGTTTCTGCGGAAGCAAATTCTCGGAAGGTATTTGCAACAATGCCATCAGTCCACTAGAAATCCAGCAAACAACAAAGAATGGAGTGAACAGCAATTTGCATTTATATAGTTCCCATCAGGCACGCCAACATATCCGAGCTTCAAAATGGCAGTGAGATGCGGAGCACAGTAATCGGGGAATGAATGATGAGGCAGCCCTATGTGCAGCCCTATTTTAAAAGCTGAACTTAAAGATAGTTAAAGAAAGGGTGTGAATGCATAAGAAAGAAGTTCCAGGGATTATAAAGCATAGTAGCTGATGGCTTGTCTGCCAATGGTGGCATGGGGAGGCACAAGTCACCTTGAGTTAGCCTAGTGAAGGCGGAGTTAGCCTAGCGAAGGCAGAGAGCAAATAGGAGACAGGGACAGCCTCGGGTATCATTGAGGAATGTGAAGTATTGGGCAAGTAAAGATTGATTCTCTTGAACATTCAAGCGATGGAGGTTGGGATAAGTCAAGTTTATTGATGGTAGAACTCGGGTGAGGAGTGCATGTGAAAAGTCCAGGTGGAAGGCAACAATCATTCACCATTTAACCTTTGATGGAAAGCTTTTGTAAACTAACATGACTTTCCTTTGGTAACTTCGCTAGTAATAGGCAGAAATGGTCTGTTCTCAAAAAACTAAATAATAATCACATAAGTCACGTACCTCATGAGAGACCACATCAAACTGCCCAAAGAGCTGACCCATAGTAATTGCTTTGGGGTTTACAGTTCGGTGAAGAACCTTTTCCTCTTCATTCAAACCACGCTCGTTCATTACTGTCAAGGTGTCTGCCAACACATGCAAAACCTTGGTTTTTCCTGAAAAGGGCTCCCCAACGAGCATGAATCTAATAGATGGAAATAGCACAAATAAATCTGATTACTGGAATACCCTCTCGACATGAAAGACGCTATATAAATGTAATTTTTATTGATTGATTGATTGATTGATTGACTGATTGATTGATTGATTGATTGATTGATAAACTACTCAGTCCTTTTTTAGATTTATTTTTGAGGAAGGTAACCATGAGGAGAACTATGATTTTATTTATTATCACTGAGTAAAGCCTACAAGTAGTGTCCGGCGATATATCGGTTATATCGGTATAATTTTTCATATCGATATGCCGATATTGGAAATTCAAATGTATCGATATATCGAAAAATTCTATGTAAAAAAAATCAATAGATCACAAATATTGGTATATCGTGTCTGCCGATATATCGGTATAAAGCAAACTTTTCCAACTTACCTTGTCGCCAGCATTGCAAACCTCCTGGGCCTAGAGCACGGAATGCGCATGCACCTCCGAATGCGCACGCATGCGCAGTACAAAAAAACCCGGAGATATCGATATATCGGTATATATCGATATGAGCCAACCGATATATCGATATCGGAAAATTTCTATATCGACGGACCCTACCTACAAGGCATCAGAGGCTTTATAATTGACTTCAGTACCTCATGTTGCTATGGGAAAATCAGATGGGAGTTCCACTTATTTTTTGCTTTAACTTCTCACGGCTACTTTGTAGAAGTAGAAGCTACTTTGTGTGGACTCCAAGGTCAGGCTTGTGGTGAAGTCCCAATACGGTTGTCATTTACTGCCAAGCTTATCGGAGACAGGAAAGTCTCATATACATACATACACACTATAATATGTATAGCTAATGGGAAATATCATTTAGAATTTATTTTCCAAGTCATTTTCAGTAAAAGCTACAAAATCTAGGAGATGACTAAATGACTTTAGAGATGACTTTTCAAAAATGATCATAAAATATAATTATTGTAGTGGGCAAAGCTCTTCAAAAATCTAATTCATAAATGCCCAATAATAACACAACTGTATAATATACAATATAACTTATATTTATACATGTTGAGAGGATGTCTCAAAGTGCTTAATACTAATGCTTGTGAGATGGGTTAATTCAAACGCTGCATAGAAAGCTGAATCACTTACCCATGTCTGACAATCATCATTTCATATGTCTGAATCATTTTATCCAGAAAAGCCTTCACTGGTTGAACATTCTGGTTGCTGCAGCATTCCACAGCACATTGAAGGAAAAGCTAAAACAAAAGAATCCAACAGGTACTGAGTGTAAAATATATAAATGTCATTGTTTCTGAATAAAACAAATGTTAATATGGATTTGATGTTAGAACGGTGATGCTCTGAGTTGCTGTTTTAAAAAGTGAAATTGGAAATAATCTAAATAGACTTCAGATTGGACGCTGGACAGAATTTGGGGGTAGGGATATGGGAGGGTGGGAGGCAGGATGGGAAGGAACAAACAACCTAAAAGTAGAGTCATGGTGTCTTAAAAAGTGAATGGCGGAAAGAATCTAAATAGATTTTAAAAAAGCAACATTCATTAGAATGTTCCCAATGGAAAATGCTAATCGACAACAATAACTTTGCAGAAGTTCAACTCAAGTTATATAACATAAGAACATAACAATCAAAACATAATGTCACTACCTTATAGTCTGCCGCAGGTAGTTCAATGCCTGGAAATAGATCACTGGTGATACCAGCAAACAACGGAATGTCATGAGACAGAAACTTGGGTTCATTCACATCTTTGATTGAACGCAGTAACTAAAGACAAAACATGGAAGTATATATCACTCAAAATCTACTGAAGGTTGGAAAATAAACTATGTCAAAACATGTTTGTGGATTGTTGTGAAGCCAAATATATAAAATCTATTACTTACTATTTAAATGTTGATTATTTAAACAATGAGATGAGACAAAACTAAAAGCTAATTTAATCTAATCTTTTTTAATCTAACTGATTGAAACCCAGAAAGAATGTACATTTTCGCTTTATTTTTCAGTAACTCATATAAAAAGTAAACAAAATCCCACACACTTAAATGGTGGCTTTCTATCCTAAGTTTCTGCATAAGGCACACTTGGCTGCATCGCCTCCGGGAAGCCATCTGGTTTCCTATTGGCCTCTGGTACTAATTTAAATTCAGGCTGCAGGTAAAGAGGAATTATTCTCTTATTTCCAAATTTAATTTAATGTTTAATTATCTGTAAAGAAAAAGGCTTGTGTCACGCTCACCAGAATATCTTCATTCTCTATAGGGAACTTCAGCTTCAGGTTTCCAGCTGCAACTAAAACAGCTTTTACTGCCCGCATTCCATAATCATAGTGAAACTGAGAGGAAAGCTGCTCTGAACACAGTCTGTAAGTCATCACTATTTTCACAGACAATGGCTTTGCATTGAGGAACCCGTAAGAGTAAAGAGAGAGTTCAGCTATCAGTGCATAATTGGGAACCATCATAGCCACTGTTCGGAACAAAACCTGAAAGCATATTAGATATTCAAATGTTATGGGAATGATACTGGTGTAATGGACTTCCTTTGGAAATATATTATTGTAAATACCTTATTCATAGATTAATAGTGATAATATTTATCGTTTTCACAGTTTTGCAATCTGGCATCCTGAAATAACAATATTTAAGAATGAAGTCCAGTATATTCTGGAAAAAATATTGTGTCGTATTGTAGAGATTGTACGTATAAAATAATGGGGCTGAATTCCAAATAAACACCCATCATCATTGTTGCTATAACCCTCTTTATAATCACCATCACAAGCAATGTTCACTCTGCAGGCAAGGCTGAGAAGTCGCCCACCCAGCCGTTGACCTAAGGAGGCAGATTATTCAACAAAGAAAGAAGGGGAAGAAATAAATAAATGTTGTGGATGACTAGTATTTATTGCAGATTATTCAGGGGGGAGAGGTTCATTCATCCCCAGGGAAGAAGTTCATCTGCACCGTAGAGTGGTGGTGGGGTGGGGGGCAGTTACATGATTAGAGAGGATGTGAGGGAACAAAATTGGAAGATTAAAAACTTTTTTAATTGCATCAAAAATATCTTATACTGTACCTTCAAATTGTCAGGCAATTCTGAACGGCCAGCATAACCAGGATTCATTGTAATAGCAACAAAGCAGTTATTATTGAGCTTGAGCTCAGTCCCCTCAAAGATGAAATACTCCAGATTGCTCTGAATTGCTCTTTGGATGCAAAGGATCTGCTGAGCGACAACAGATAACACTTCTAGCTCAATACGATTAAATTCATCAAAACAGGCCCAGGCTCCAGAAGAGGCCAATCCCTTGAAAAACTGTAGAGATGAAAAGACATTTAGATATATATACCTGCATCTGATATGGTGCTTTATTATGTCTAGTTGTCATAGTTCTTTGCACAATAATAAAGTGTAGTAATGTTCCCACTCTACACGTAAGAGAAAGGTTTAGGGGTGGATGGGTTGATTTCTATTGATGTAATACCTTGCCCATAGCCAGATAGTCCAGCCCATCTGAACAGTTAAAGACAACACACTGGACAGCGAGGGCTTTGGCCAAATCTTTAGTTGTCTCTGTCTTGCCTGTCCCTGCAGGTCCTTCAGGGGCTCCACCCAAATTCAGATAAAAGGCTCCAATCTGTCAAAAAGATAATCTGTCGTCAAAATCTCATTCAATGATAAATTTTGTGTATATATTATAATAATAATAATAATCCTTGTAGATCATTTGGGGGAGGGAGGTTCATTCATCTCCAGGGAGGAAGTTAATCTGCCACCGGGGGGGCATGTTACATGATTAGAGAGGATGTGAGGGAACAGAATTGGATAAAAGGATAAAAATTGCCTAAAAGGCACACAACCTATATCTACATCAGAGATCTTACCAAAGTTCGGTAGCACCTGTCTGTCAATGGGGTGATGACCAGTCGAGGGGAGTTACCCAGATATTCATAGGCATATTTTACTTCGCAGTTAACAATCCGTACACGCACATTGTCAAATTCCCAGTAGTATCGAAGTTGAGCAAGCCACTGAAAATCAGCCTCACTTGAGACACCTACAACAATGTATTGTTAAATTCAATGAGATACACGAGAGACAACATATTGATTGTTTGAATATTATGGTCTCTTCATAATATACATGTTCATTAATAATTAACAGAATACCTTGTTCAATCATTTCTGCAACAACATCTCTGGCATGTACATCAATGGTCACGAGTGCACCAAGGGTTATACGTGTTTGTTTGGAAAGTTTTCCTCTCACCAGCTCCACTATATCATTCAGCTGTTCACGAAGTTTATCGCCGTAGATGTCGAGACTCTATCAAGGAACATAACAAACTCACAGATGGTTAATCAACAATCTTGAAAGTTCAAGAGCATCATCGGATTCTGCAATTGATTTAGTGGAGTATACGTTTGACCCTCTCTGTGAAATGTATCATTCACTGACCATCAGGGAAACAGGCAATCTATTCCTGGGACTTATGCTGTTTCATTCCTTAGAAATAAATGTATTTCTTTCTATCCTCATCACCCTGACTCTGAATCTTGCAAGAGAACTGGTTCTACAAGTTCAGCCACCCTCAGACACCTCACCCATGTGAGTTCAAACACAGACAAGTGCATTATTCTGTTCTCTTACGATGCCCAATGTGCACTTTGCAGCAAGAAGTGATTGTGTTGTGATCAGGACGAGGATCCCAACTAATCTGTTCGCATATCCCAGCCCCAGCCCCAACCCTAGCACCAACCTCACCCGCCACAACCCACTGAGAGCTATTGTAATTCTCTGCATCATATTAACCAACCAGTAATTGAAACTGCAATGTATTTCTCAGATGAATATTTGACGATAAAGCTAAAGTAGGATTTTACTTCAGAGCATTTCTTTCAATGCTCACTTAAGATTATTTGAAATTATATTTCTGTTCATTATTAGGTTTGCTCTCTTGTTATTCAAGCATAAGCATCCATAAAAATTACATTAATTTGCAAACTTTTCCCCACTATCTACTTTCAAAAGTGTTTCCTGTATAAAGATCAGGAAAAGGTCAATTTACTGCTGCACTGTGGGGCAAAGAAGCTATCATAACCGTGGCTGAAACCAACTACCTCAACAGCAACTGGGAACTGCCTGCTTGTGTATGGTCTGGTTTCAAACAAGTAACTGCACTGAACCAGGGAGCTATTTTGTGGCTGACGTTGATGGCTTTGCTTACCTGTGACCCACTTCTGATTGCCTCGTGCACCTCTCTGGTCCAGAACATCTGGGATACGCAAAGCACAACCTGACCCGGCCAGTTTATTACCCAAAAACTTCTCAAATCCTTAGGATAAGCCTATCAAAAATAGTAGTTATAATTCAGAAATACATCATTCTACTCACATCTTGACATAATTTGCTTTCATTTTCACTGATCTGTTGTATTTGGGGTTATAATTTGTTACAAACCGAAAAAGAGACACTTAATGAGGAATAGAAAGAGACGGTCAGACATTTAGAAACAAAAAGTGAAATATAATATGAAGTTTGTTCAAAAAACACGAGAAGCAACATTTTATAGTTAAAATACAGGTACAGTACATAGATTAATAAAATACATGCGCAGTACATAGATTAATAGAGAATTGCAGTGTAATGTCTAGAGAGTGGATTGCGCTCAACAAAAAAACATAGAAATTTAAATAGTAAATCCAAAACAGTGATCTTATAAAACAAGACATTTTGATTGAAATGAATGTGTATTAATTACTGTACATTTTGATCCATGGAAAATGGAAAGTAGATACGTACCAGTTGTGAGCGAGCTATGACATCGCGGGTGCTTTGCAGCATAATGTCTTCCACCTGGATTAGCCATTTCTCAACAGCGCCACGAGCTTCAGAAGTTGATATGATTTGAATTAACTCGACTCGTTCACCTTCACTACTGAACATTGCACTGATATCCAAGTTAGCACGAAATTCCAGTTTGGCAATTCCCTCAAAACACTTCTTCAAATGGGGCTGGACTCTCAGTGGATCTTTAGTTTCTGAAAGGATTTCTAGCATCTCATCGTTAGACAGAAAGAAAAACCTAGAAACATGAAATATAACAAGTTAGGCTGCTACAGCCACAAATATTTCAAATAGTTTAAGAATTATTTAACAAGATGCGAGCATGCAAACAAACCATCTCTGCCACTCCTAAAATGCTACCACATGAACTTTCCATCTTGTTGCTTGCTTACTTACACTATGATGTTTAACATCGGAGCTTAATAAACCATAATGTCTATCTTCATTTTCCCCTTATTAAATTGACACTCCTTGTAGTTAAATTTGTAAATAGCTTAGAACAACAAGGCATTCTTCTGGTGTCAATATTGAATAAATAAGGCAAGCTATAAACTAAACAATTTAAGGTAAGCAGATCCTTTTTTATTCCATTCGATAGTCTGTGGCTTTTGTTCACTACTGTGTCTATGGAGCATATATTTTGAGCCAATATACTTCTCAAATTCTCAGGTCTTGGATGGTCTATATTGTTGTATACTGATCAATATGTTCTACTCTGAGCAGTGTTCCTACTTGAGTTTGAGTAAGGCAGAGAACAAGAAGCCAGTTCCTTTGCATATCTCCTTTGATCAACTTGGGAGTATCACAACATATCTTTACCAGCTAATCAAGTCAGAATCTTTTTTTATAATCAGTTAAAGATTAAAATGTAACCAAAATGTTCAGCAATGAATGCACATTGAACTCTGTGAATGAAACATTGGTTATTATTTGAGGAGGAAGTGCCTCTGATTTATTAGATTGACACCAAACCTGAGAAACTGATGAAGCTCCAGCTGAATTTCCATATCATTTTTTCCTCAAAACAATTGTGATTCACTTATTCGCTTAAGACAAATAAATGATGTACATATTAAGAACTAACGGCCAGCTCTGCCAGATTGATAATAATATTTATCATACCGAGGAAAGAAGAGACGTTTTTTCTCCAGATAGGCATTTAATCCCTTCATGATTCTGTCTAGTAAGCCATTGCAGTCCTGCAGCTTCTGTAGCAAACCTGTCAGAGATGTCGCTGCCAGAACCTAGGAATAGGAATAAGTTAGAAAATTAAATGCCTAAAAAATCAAAGAAGTTAAGAGTCTCTTTGCACTTTTGACAATGATACCTTGGGGTCCTTGGCACAGTGCCTCATGATGTCTCTCCAGTTCCTGTCAACAGTCTGGAAGAGGCGTCCCTCTTCTGGCATCTGTTGCATTATATCCTCGGAAGAAAAGATGGGCTCTAGATATAGCCACTGTGCCTGTACTTTCAGCCACTCATCAATCGTCTCTTGAATATTGATCAGGCGTTCTTCCCAATCCTTAAAACACAGATAGGCAAAGCAATACATTTTATCAGTATTCAAATAATATATCGTAATGCTTTCTGCTTAATTGAAGGGCAATTAGTGATAAGAGCTTCCAAAGCACTTTCCAAAATAAAATTAATTAAAAATGAAAGTGAGTATTTTTACATAGTCAACGTGGAAGACAATCTGTGTCAAAATCTATCAATTACAAAATTCCTACTCATTAATCTGCGTCTGCCTAATTGCAACTGCACAATTATTTGCGCAACAATTACCTTTATTTTCCTTTCAAATGGTTTAGAGAATGGTGAACCTCTCATTGTCTGTGTCTTGACAATTTGATCATCAAGTATTGTTTGAATCTCATCCACTGCCGACAGGATTGAGACGCCAGTGTCACGATAGACCAAAGTAGCAAAGGCAATGTCCTCCCAGACCTCCACCATAGTATTCATGGTTTTTTCCAATGAGAATTCCTTTTTTCAAAAAAAGTAAAAGCATTTTATTGTTTAAGCAAGAAATGATACAAGTTTCAATCTATTTTCTTCTATTGGTTTAAAATATATGTATTGATGGACAAATTAATTTTGAATATTAAAATGGATAGAAACATTCTGAAGATTTATGTTTTCAGGGGATATTGGGTGAAGTGCACTGTATAAATGGAAGTATTTGTGCAATAATTAACCATCAGAAGAGCACGAATGGTTATGTGATAAAGTTGCAGTATTTTTCAACAGTATTGCAGTTTACAATATAAATAATCCTTGCATTTCATAAAAGAGGAGTCCCACACATGCAATTTGGAAGACAATTACCTTGCTGGCAGCAGCGCTGGTTTCTTCAAATCGTTCCAGGTATGGCGTGAGATTCTTTCTCAGCATTTTTCGTAGAGTTGTTCCTGAGTCTGGGGTCAGATCAAAACCTACAATCTCAGACATCTGTGACCAGTGCCGAGCTCTCATACCTGGATTACACAGTATAGACACAAGAGGGATAATCTCCTAGAGATTCAAACCAAATGGCAAAATGAATGTCATTAGTTAATTGGGAACAGAATTATAAACATGAATGATTACCAATGGTTTAACTTTATAATTTATCTTTGCCCATAAGTAATCAAATAATACATTTCACAATTATTGCATAAACAAACATTAGAATAATGTTAGAAATTAGATGTGATGCATTGTAAACAGATGCAATGAAATAGCCCAGATAATGGTCCTTTCAGTAGATTTTTTTATAGTTGATAAGTGTCATTTTAATATTGTGGAGTCCTGTAGCTCAGTGGTTAGAGCATTTACCTTACAAGCGTGAGACCTGGGTTTGAATCTAGGCAGGTCAGGTTGAAACCTTGGGCAAGTTTCCTTACTCCACACGTCTAATAATAATCCCTCAAAAAAAATTGGTCATTTCAATCCACGACTGTTTGTGGGGACACTGTTGTGAGCAATTGGTTACTCCGTTCTGCCCACAAATATATACAGTCAATTCACTTTACAGTATATTCTGTGAAGCGCTTTGAGACGTCTAGAAATGGTAACATCCCTGACGCCAGGCAATTGTCAGAATTTGTAGGGACAGATGAGTCACTGAGATCAGGAATTCTTCCCACTCAACTCCTGTTAACCCTGAAGGCCAAAGCCCTAATAGATCAGGTTGTTCTGGACAAAGAGCAGGAGACTTGCCAGATAGTTTCAGCTGTTATACTCCAGCAGTATCCAAACTCACCCTCTAGCATCCCCAAGGCTTGGCTCATCAACCTGTACCAAATACACTATGGATTGAGATGAGCAGGGGCATCCCTCCAGAGAGAGTACACATTCCAATACACAGAGAAATTTTCATGTGTAGGTGGAATTCTCAGGCTTGTACTCTTAAGCAGTGTGATGAGTTTTCACATGTGATAGATTAAAAATAACTATGTCATACTTTGTTTACATTAGAAAATAATTATCAGGTGCTAATATGGGAATGAAAGGTAGACCAGATCTGAATTACTATCAAGTTTCACATGACTTAGTTGCTTTGAACATTCAATAACAGAGTAGCTGTCCATATTGTGAAACGTTGGCTTGTCTAGATTAATATAGTTGTCATTTGGTACATTTCTGTAGAAGTGACAAAATATATATTTGATTTTTTTCTGGGCATTAGCTCCACAAATTATCCCAATATACACATTGGGATCAGCCACGATCTAATAGGTATGCGGAACAGCATGGAAGGTCTGAATGATCTATTCCTGTCCCATTGTTCCTGATATTTGGAATAATGGAAACATCTAATATTGTAATTCAGATCAATTCTTAAAGCATAATTAAAGAGGTGATTAATAATTGAGGGAGAATGAGTATCTGAGATATATTCTGAATTCCAGGATTTTATCATTTCATATCATGTAATAATTTCTTCTACCTTGAATTCTTTGATTTGAGCCATGACTTGAGAACACATGATAGTAGACGGGCTTTCCTTCTTCACTTCCACCACCTCTTCCTCGCCCAGCCGACGACGCGGAGCTGACTTCTTTTTCTCCATTTCTGCTTTCTTTTGTTTCTGCTGGAAAAGCTTCATCATCTTAAATATCTCACGGAAAAAGTCATCCACTTCTGTCTCCATGGTCTCCCCATTCAGATCAAAGAATGTTCCATCCATCCACCTTAAGAAAAGATAGTACAGTTACAATGGTTCAAGAAATAGTCCAGAATGGATCAAATAAAACGCAAACCAAACCTGCAAATAATAAAACAGACTTATTTTGACAAACCAATTTATACAGAATAATTTTTTCCATTTTGTATAATAATGTTGAGGTTATAATAATAATGATATATAGTTATATTATGAATTCACAATTATGAAGTGAATGACCAATTTTATCTGGAAATTTGTAAAATAAGGCACAGGCACAATAGTGTTTTGGGCCTTTACAAGGTGCTCAATATAAAATTACATTTGTAGGGCTTTTCATGTTGGGAGGACGTCCCCAGGCCCTGTGACCAAATCAGGTTTGTTCTCACTTATATCCAAACTGCTCATTATTGACTATGTTTTCATAAGTTTTGTTTTACCTTTCTTCTTGAATTTTGTTCATTGGGTTTTATTACCATGAAGTATTTCGAAATGTTTCAACATGAGAAAACTACAAGTTACCTGTACTTTACATTTCCTAATTTAATGTGTATAATCTTCACAATTATCCAGAAAAGAATCTAGCAACCCACCTGAAGCCATCCACTTAATTGCTAACTACCCTATTCATGAACAATCTCCTTTAAACTACTTCCCTCGGCACATTGTTTCACATATCAGCAAATGTTATATTATTGTAAGAAATAACATCCTTCAACAACAACAACAACAATTTACATTTATAGAGCGCCTTTCACGTCGGGAGGACGTGAAAGGCCCAAGGCGCTAAACAAGAGGCGTGTGACCCGAGCTGGGAGGGGAGTGTTTGGGAAGGGGTGAAACACGAAGGGAAGGTAAAAGAGTTTGGGGTGGAACAAAAGGCACGATCGAAGAGGAAAGTCTTCAAATCGGCCTTGAAAGAGGAAAGGGAAGAGGCGAAACGGAGGGATTGAGGGATGGCATTCCATAAGGTGGGAGCGGAGAAACTGAAGGCCCGGCCTCCGATGGTGGGGCGGTTCGGGCGGGGGGCTTGGAGCAGGCCAAGTCCTGTTGAACGGAGGGTGCGGGTGGGCATGTAGGGGGAGAGTAGATCGGCTAGGTAGGATGGGGCAAGGCCATGTAAGGCCTTGTAGGTGAGGACGAGGATCTTAAATTATTTACTAACAGTCTGAGCCGGTAAATTAGGACAGACCCCATGGAACATCAACACTCATTGTCCTTCTGCAAGATTTTTAACAATTACTTTCGAGAACGCTACATTATTTAGCTCTGCAGTCCACATACTTCTTCTCCGTCCGTTGCCATTTCAGGACAACTCCAAAGAGCTTCTGGTAAGGTTCAATATTAACTTTGATCATATCAATAAATGGATAAGTGGACTGATCCCATTTATAGAGAACTTCCTCTCCGTTGATATATGCAATCACATCCTCTGCTTCTTGTACTCTCTTCTGCACTGTCCGCACATCATTCACATACTGTACAAAGACAATAATATATTTTAGTAAGACAGCACAATTGTACCATATTGAAACATTGACAAATATGTGATCCAGAGGAGCTCCTTGATTGCTCCATCTGTGAATCTGTAATCTCTGACATTCCATTCTGGAAGCCGCAATGTCAAATTGGCACAAACAAGCTTTGCAGCTAATGAACTAGATTTGCTTTATACTGTAAATTAATATATGGTGTATTATGCATAAAACTGAATAAAATCTTATTTTTACCAAATTCCCTAAAAATGTAAATGTGAATAAAAAGTTGCCTGCAGCAGGTTTAATTTGTATTGAGTAAAATGCTTAATTTTAAGACATAAACAACAGGAAATATAATTGAAACAGTCTGAATACTCTCTTTTGAAAAAGAACACAGCATATGTTACAAAAATTGCTAAGATGACCATTGCTATTGAAGTATTTATGTAACCTGCTGCATTAGATCAAGCTCTGAACACTCTCCAAACTCCTCTGTGCGACGCGAGAGCTTCTCCAGTTCCAGTGTCACCTTCTCCCGCTTTGCCAATAACTCAGTCTCACCCTTAAGCTTTGCTTTCTCAAACAACTGTAGAACGGCAAAAATAGATTGTTAAGCCACCACAAAGTTTGCAAGAAAATTCAGTCATCATTCAACATAAATGAAAGTGAATAATTCAGTATAAGCTACTTCTCCAAACACTCATTAATTAAACAAGTTTTTAAATTTCCGTAAACCATCCAACACACTCACAGATGATTACTGTATCCCAGATCTCAAATACATTCCATGTGAATTAGTTAATGCACTCTAGACAATGTCATACAAACCGGTTTCAAAGAGTTAAACGACTTTGTTCAGGTTTCAAAATATTGTATTAATTCACTACCAACAGGATGTGACAATACATCAATCTTGCTTTTCAACAGAATTATGTTAGAATATCCATCTCTTTAAAGTCTCTTTACATTTGCTGGGACTTGTCTGCTCATGAAACAGACACCAAGGAAAGATCCATAAGCATTAGTGAAACGTTTCAAATTACATTTTGACTGAGATATAGCAATTGGTTCTTAGTGTTACATGTTGTATGATTGCAGAGGAAGTGAGCTTAATCTCCCTTTCTTGTTCCACACTAAACTATTAAAGTACAGTATTACAGATAATTTTTAATTAAAACCATGTCACACCTCCAACTGATTCTATCGGTGTAGTTTACATCATATATCATACGGTTCCCAATAATGTATCATAGCCTTCCCCCATATATTTAATGAGGAGCTGCAAAGGATCAAGAACACACTGTTGCCACTAGTTATTGGCTTCCCCACAATCCTTAAACAAACAATATTAGTTATGAGGTCTCAAAGAAATTGAATTCCAAATAAGTGAAGATGAGCGCACAAGAGTATCTTGATGGCGACTAACAGCCTAACAGAGTTGCCAGTTACCTCATCATTCTTGTCAAAAACAGGATTTATATTTTTAGGCCAAAGGAGCACTGTGGCATGTAATTCCAGGTCTGCAGGTGTGAATAAATACACATCCAGCAAGTAATTCATTCTTTGATAACACTTCTGTAAAATAAATACGTAATGCATTCTACACAGGTTCTGCTTTTGGATTTAATGTCAAGCTTAAATTCAACTTAATTCGGGTGTTATTATAATCACAACAACAACTTGCACTTGTATAGCGTCCTCCACGCCGGGCAGCATGTCAGAGCGCTCAACAGTGGCAAAGAGGACGGTTTTCATGCGGAACTTGAAAAGGGGGAGGGGGGGAGCAAGCCAGAGGGATTGAGGAAGAATGTTTTGGGGAGGAGGGTGCGAGGGGTGAGCAGGACACCAATGCCAGCAGATCATTGTAAAATATTGATGTATTCATAGGAAAACAACATAACTGTTTGATCAGAGATTTATTAAAGCAACAATAATTAACTTTTTTATTGTGTCTTACATGTTAAGAGGATGTTTCAAAGTGCTTCACGGAGCTGAACCGGCACCTGATTGACTGTCAACTGAGCATTTCTTCCCCAAAATATGGAACATTTCTATGTACACTAGTTGCCTAGTCAGTTTGAAGTACACAGTAACACTAACTACTGCTGTATGTATGTTAAAATATATTTTGTTTATTGCTGAGTGAGGTCAGGCTGCCCAACTTCCATTAACCCAATTACAGCCAAACATCCCACTATGGAAACAAGGGCTGTCCCCGCAGATCAGCCCCTCCACCCAAACTCTCAAGGCCCCAAATGGTCAAAGGACAATGTTTCTGAACCTCATCTTCAGGTCATTTTCAGAGAATGCCGATACATTTTGACAAAATTCTTGCCAGAGAAATAAAGGAATCCAGAGCAGGGATTCTAATCACAAGCACTATTTGGATTTGTTCATTTGCATTTATTTTATTGCACCCCCTAAGATTAATACAAATGACACCCCAGCAATTATGTTGTAGTTTGGAAATTCATTTGTTATATTATTATTTATTGCATTGTTGCTTTCAATGTTCGGACAGTTTCTATATAATCTGATATTTATTTCAATGTTTATTTCAACTGACGAGTAAAGATATTATTACTGGGATATTGTTAAAGGCAAACCCTTACCAACATAATGCTGAAATAAGAGCTGTATCATTCCATATTTCTCAACACTTACTTTGATTCTTTTATTAAGCTCCACAATACCTATCTCTTTCACATTTTCCACAAACTTTATGGTGTCAATCATCTCCTTTGTATTTTCCGGGATAGTCAAAGCTCTTTCTATGATATCTTCAAACTCCTGACAAATGCTACAAAAATAAATTGATACCACAGTTCATTTTTGCAGCTTGTCTTATCATTTGAGGTCTATATGTATATATGTGAAGGGAAAAGGCTAGGAGAAAAATAAATGTGCAATTGGAACCTTGATTTGTACTTCAGTTAAAACAATTAAATCAAATGAATATTAAACGCTGTAATAATAATAATTTCCAGTTTGCTGTGAACAAGTTTTCAAACTATACATTTGTAATTTCTCCTTCCATGAATTAGGTCCCACGTGCCAATAATCTTTGATCAGAATTCTACACCCCACATACAAACAAACAAAATTACATATGTATAGTACCTATCACATTGTATAGCACCTAACTCATTGAGAGGTTGTTCCATAAAGTATCTGTGGATGTTTTTATTGCAGTTTCTTTGTCAAATTACCAATAATCCAACATTCTCTTAGATTGCTGGTAACTGCTGTAAGAAACTGTCTAGATTATATAAAAACTTTCCTTTCATTTTACGGGGAAGCAACAGGCCTTCCCTGGAATAAAGGTTAAAACAGGAATAAACTTACAATCCATAGCATTACCCTCAGGGTTCAAGCTCTTTGATTTTGTTTAACTACTTGTTTGGAAATTTGACTTCTGAGAATTGCTTTCAACACAAAAAATGTCCTGAAATCATAACAATTACTACAAATTTTTTGTCACCAATGAAATACAAATGTTCTTTTGTTGTTGTTTGTTGTTTATTTGACTTACTTTTTGTTTTCTTCCCTATGTTTTGCAACTAGTTTGTCTAAAAGGATTTCTGCAAAGCTCTTTGCTTTTTCTGATAGGCCTTGTTTTAAGTCTTCGCAGTCCAATCGTACCAGGTCAAAGTGAGCCACCTTTGGCAGACTCATGATCTCCCTGGCCAAATCACGAAATTCTTCCAGAAACTGAAGAGAAATAATTGATTTTCTGAAGCTATAAAAGCGCAATTACTAGCATTTTTTTTACGGCAAACAAATAAATACTAATAACAAGTTAATACAACAACACAAATTGCATTTGTATAACGCCTTTCAGGTTAGGAAGACTTCCCAAGGTGCTGTGCAGTGAAGAATTTGTATCTGGCTTACGGATGGGACGATGGCCTAAGACATTATCAAGACATGGTCTTGAAGGAGGTGAAGGAACGGCAGTTGGAGTTAATAATAATAATAATCCTTGCATTTGATGTAGCGCTTTTCACATCTTTCAGGTTTTACTGTAAAGTGAATTGACTGCATATTTGTGGGCAAAACGCAGCAGCCAATTGCGCACAGCAGTGTCCCATAAACAGCCATGGATTGACCAATTTATTATTGGGGGGTTTTCTTGAGGGATTATCAGGCATGTGGAGTAAGGAAACTTGCCCAAGGTTTCTGCTTGCTGCCTGGAACAAAACCCAGGTCTCTCTCTTGTGAGGCAAGTGAATTCCAGAGAGTGGGGGTGGAAAGGATGAAGACCCAGTCACTGACGGTGGGGTGGGCAGGGACATGAATTAGGCCAAACATAGGGAGTGGGCAGGCTGGTAGGATTTAAGAAGGTTAACACGACTTTTTACACAACCTTTCTTTCCAACATCTATTTTCCTTCCTTTCAATTTTCTTTGATGTTCAAAACCATATTTTGAAACAATCAGGCATATAAACTACAATTGTAAAAATTACATTTCCTGGACTATTATTCCCGATGGAAATTTACCGTAGTGAATTCCTCAAACGTGTGATCCTCTTCTATGAAGGTTTGCACACGTTCCCCTGCTGTCCCGTTTATTAGCCAGTCATAACTTTCAACTATGCAAAGAGAGAAAGAAAGTTGACTTAAAGTAGAGTCACCAGGTTCTAAAACTGATCTGATTTGAAAAAAATCCTGTATTACATTTTTCCATTTTGATTCCAAAATCAAGATTTTTCTGGGTTAAAGGTTTTGTCTCATTTTCTGGACATTTTCAGAACAGGTTTTATCCTCAAGGCAATAGAATGCAATTAATTGCATTACAGATGATATCACAAATGATAGTATAGCATGACATGCATTTAAAGTGTTGCCTCTCTCTCTCTGTCATTTTCTTCCTCTTGAGATGAAGCATCAAATTGGTATTCTCAAAAGAAACATTACTTGTTTAACAGAGACATGTGAGTTCAAGAAACATCAGTCACCGGATTAGAATTTCTGATCAAGATAATAATAATCGCTGAATTTGATATAGTGCCTTATACAATCTTCTAGACTGCATCTCAAAGGCCTCACAGAATATACTGTAAAATGAATTGACTGTTTAGAGGTTAGAGGTGAAGGTTGCAAACATCCATGTTTGACATTTAATTGGTTTACCCTATTGTTTAGACACAATTGAATGAAAAACTTCATTGTGAAGGGTGCTGTAGTAGATACTCCAGATACCAAATAATATGCAATACACAATGTCATATCGCATATATCGCAACAGGAGAAGCAAATCTCACCATATCCTTGGAAGTGTGCTGCAGGGCCTTCAAATTGGTGCTTAACAGTTTCTTTAAGTGTGGCAGTGGCCCAGTCGATGATATCTTGAGCAGGCTGAACTTCGATATTGGTAACTGTATTACTCTCTGACATCCAGGAACACACGCTTTGAACACCCTTTTGAAGGAAAACAGCAAATACATAATACAGTATAATTAAACTAATAACCCTTTCATTTGATATAGAACCTTATCAAGTCTTCTAGACTGTGTCTCAAAGAGCTTCACAGAATTCACTGTAAAGTGAGAATACTTTATGTTTAGTGGGCAAAACGCGGAAGCCAATTATACATAGCAGCGTCCCATAAACAACCGTGGATTGAAGTGACCAATTTTTTTTGAAGAAACTATTACCCCCGGAAAAGCAATCCGCCAATTGCCTAACAACCCGGCTCCTAAAAATACCAGGAATAAGGTGTTTGTTGTGAGTTATAAATTTGATTGGTGCTATTGAGGTACATTTTACTGCCAACCCACATTATTTCACTTTATTGATAAAAATTAAATATTACACATATTAGATTGTTGCAATATTTTAAAAGTAACTTCTTCTTCAACCAAAACTGTGTGGAGAGGACACAGAGAAGCAGAGACCCAGACACCCAGACCAGTGACTGTGGGGCTATAGGAGATACTATCTCCCAGGTCCAGCAACACACCTAGACACAGAGACAGAGACCCAGTGAGGAAACACACATACACACATGCAAGAGACCCAGGGACACACTTAAACTTTGATGCCATCTGGTGGAAAGAAAATGTAGATTAGCAGTAAAATATACCTCAACAATGTGATTGCAGATTAGACATACAGAGAAACACACACACACACACAGAAACACATACACACAACCACAGACCAGAGACACACACAGACTAGAAAGACACACAAATACAGACCAGAGACACACACACACATACACAGAGACAACACACACAAACACAGACCAGAGCTACACACACACATACCAGACAGACACACACACCAGAGCCACACACACAGACCAGAGGCTCATACACAGACAACACACACACATACAGACCAGAAATACACACACACAGACCAGAAAGACACATATACATACACACACAGAAGACACACATTCTCAGAGAGACACACACACCCATAACAACAACAACTTGCATTTATATACCGCCTTCCACACTTGCTGTTTGATGTAATGATTGAGGGTGCTTGAGGGGGCGAGGAGGAGTTGGTGGGTGATGGAAAATAGGATTTGGGAGGTATTTTTGGCCTCCAGAGTAATCTTTGAGTAGTACACATTTAAAAAGGAATGAGAGATAACTAACTGAAGTTACATAAAAACGTGCAAGGAAAGAGCAGTGGAAAGTCGGGGTTAATCTTGGCTGGTTGCACCAATCCGCTTCTATCTCCTGTATAAACACCATAATTCTATTACCACTCTTGAGTTAAAATATTTGCTGTTGTAAAAGAAGATTTTTTTAAAATTAAAAGAGAATCAAAATCTATGTTTCTTATTGTCCAAATCAGTACAGTTCCTTTAGTTACCATCTAGGCTGTGTGAGGCAGACTTCTTTTGATACTTACATTTCAAGTCATTGGCTTTGATATAGTGTTTCACCGACAACTTCATGTTTTCTGGCATTGTGATACATATTTCTAATGTTTCGGGTCTAATTTTGCTGGGATTCAAATTTTTTTTAAAAAAATGTAACAGCAGCAATTATTCAAATCAATATTTTTGAGCAATTAATGATTTAGAGAGAGTACCTGCAAGGCTTCTCCTGCTTCATATATGATAAAAAGCACTGTGTTCTCCAGATCCGATAAAATGGGATAAAACTCCATCTTCTCATCGTCAAATATCAACTCCATCTTAAACAACGGCATCTTGTACTTCTCCACACTGTCAAACAGTTCTACATAAGCCTTTAAGGTTCTTCCAAGAAACTCTCTCAGCTTAGAAAGCAAAAAAAAAAAAAACACTGTAACAAGATGACCTTAGTGAAAGGCAACATAACATGAATTTTACAAAGTAGCATTGCCTGTGGTTGCTTCATTTCTGATGCCATCCCATGGTAAGTAAACAGAAACAGTGCAGAAACAATCAACTGCACAGTCTTACTCACCGACAATGTAATTACCAGACACTGTACTGAGAAATAAATTCTACACAAATTGTAAAGTGAACAATTATGGAAAAATGTTGTTAACCCTAACTAACCCTTTCAAAGATTCAGCACAGAAAACACATGCCTGCACTTCGCCTGCAATTATACAGTCTAAGTTGACTTTATAGTATATTCTGTGAAGTGCTTTCAGACATCTAGAGACATGGAAAGCAGTGGAGCAAGTGCAAGGATTACTATCATTGTTATTATTATGAAATCAATTGAATCTTACGCAGCTCCAGAACCTAACTTACCTGGTTGACTATCAGAACATCAGCGCTGGTGTAGAAGGAGTCCAGGTTCTCAGGTTTAATATTCTTTATCTGTTCCTTGTCAGTGAAGAGGTTGATAATTTTTGGGTACCACATCTCCATTATATGTTTTTCCACCTTTCTGTGCTCCAGCACAACATTGTTCTTGAAGGTTTCGCATTCAAGCGGTCCTTTACATCTGCTCAGTGATCAAAAAGTAAATGAGACAAAATCCATGGAGCATCTGATTGCAAAATGATTCAGTCTCAGGTCGACAAAATGTCCAATATAATAATCTATGCATTTGAAAATGCACATTTTAAGAATAGGTGGGAAAGCATGCCAGGGAACAACAATAACAAAAGTATGCAGCAGACTTATTATAGAAAAACATCAAGAGGTACTGGTTCCTACCTGCAAACAGACATATCTATTAGAAGCAAATTGCTAAAATTCATGTAACCCAAATTCAGAATTGCCTGCATGGCTGGATGAATAATGTGAAGATTCCTTTTGATTTCCTCTTTAGCTTTTACAACGCTCTCATGCCAAGGTTTAGAGAAGTCCAAACCTCTAAATAAAACAAAGGCCGAATTAGTTGCTATATCACTCAGAATCTGATTCATTGCATTCTAAACCAAAGGTTCAGTTTAGTGAATACTTGTTTCATAGATGGAGAAAAACAGCTACAAAATCTTGGGCATAACTTCTCCAGATTTGAGTTTTCTACCACTAAATAATTATGAAAACTATTCACACTGTTCCCGAGTATCATACAATCATAGAATCTTACAGCACAAAAGGAGTCTATGCCGGCTCTTTGAAAAGAGCAACTCAAAAGAGTACTTGTATTGGTAATGTTGAATAGTTTCTTCAACATTTGAATTTGTTCAACTTACAATGGTTCCACCGGAAGAGGGGCAGAGTCTTCATATTCAAGACCTTTTACATCTGGCTTCACAAGAACGTTTCTCACTAAAATGCAAAAGTATAAAGACCATTTTCAATTGAAGTGGGCTGTAAATTCCAACCTAATTAGTGGAATCATAAACTTGGCAGATTTACAAAACATTTGACGGATTTCACTGTAAAGCATGACTGATTTTTCACACAAGTAAAAAAAAACAGGAGTGAAACATTGAACCAGTAAAAGAAACCCAACGTAACTACACGATCATTGAAGACACACGACTCCACTGCATGGGACCTGATGGAGCAATGTGATATGGAACACTAACTTTACTGTATACAATAATGAAACGGCCTCTCATACAAAAAAGTAAACAATTTGTATTTATTTGAAAAAAAACATACCCATAAATCGCTTCATGCTCTTGGCAAAGTCTTGAACAACCTCTTCAAACAGGTCCTGGACCATTTTCTCTCTCTTCTTACCTTCTCTCAGTGCCTCAGGTATCAGAGTCAAAATTGTTGCCAACCACTCCTGCTGAATTGGGACCACAGGGCTGCTCTCCACACACTGTTTCATGAACAGGTAATTTAACTGAAACGTTTTTTGAAAAAAAAATCACAAGTTGTACTTTAGATTTCCATAAACTCCACAGAATTTACTAAATAATTCTGGAGTCTAACCAGTCAAAGCACATAGCTTGCCATTGTGTCACAGTTTGGCCAACTTTCCCGCTACTTCTCCAGTTTGGGCCACCCTACCTATTGGGCTTTGACTTGCCAGATTAACAGGGGCTGAGGGAGGATTCCCTGCCATCCCAAGACCTGCCAATGAATCAGGCTATCTGTGCTGCGATCAGCAAAGCCTTGGAGTACTGCGGACTTGCCTGGTTCAGGAACAGTAGTACCAAAGCCGCCATAGTGGGTTGGCTTAATTCTGACATTCCGTGATCGAGCATGTCACCGCAGTTCAGCTCCAAGGAGACACTCTTAAACAACAACAACTTTGATTTATATAGCACCGTCCACACCAGAAGGCGTCTCAGAGCGCTTACCTCCTAATCTTAGGTGGGCTGTCAGAAGGAAACATAAAACAGGGTTGTTTCCCCACAGGAACGCAAGGAAACCTAGTGTGAAATCAACCTAAAGTATTATCATACATTTTATTACAGTTGTTTCTAAACTGCAAAGGCTAAAACCTAGATATGTATCAGGTATCCACACTTGAGTATGGAAAATTTAATTATTAAGAGGTATCTTTATAGAAGAAACAAATTTAAGAATGGGGAGAAAATACATATAATATATTTATCAAGTACCTCAGAATATAATTATACATACTACCCGAAAGATTCCTGGACGTGATTATTTCAATCTTTCAAATACAATTGTTTAATTGAAGTCTCCACAGTGACTTTACCAAGACTTACTCTACGCTTCTTTGCCTCACTGTTCATCTATAAATGAGAGAGACATGGGATCAATACACACCCCAATAGTTATAATGCAGCACAAATATAAATAACAGAAAAGATAGATACAAGTGATGAACATAAGAATTTGTTAGGTGAAAGAATATCAAGGTCCATTCACTTTGCCTTCCATCATCCTGGCATGTCATGACCCAAATTATATATTATATCCTGAGATAATATTTTAAGATAATGCAATGAATGTGAGATTATATGAATTTCCAGCGGCATTTCACTGACTTAATTCTTTGGCTGCTCTATAATTAAAATTGCAATTTACTACATTTTAATATTTGTAAATCATAATAACTATTTGAATACTGTTCCTCAAGGTAAATGACAGCTTACTGTGCTGGGCAGCTCAGGTTGAGGAGGAGGGATATCCTGCTTGTCAACTGAATCCATTGTTTCTTCATAAACTGTACGCGCATCATCAATCCTATAATAATAAATGTCAAATCAAGCTTCAAGTTGGACTATTTCTTGAATATAAAACTATGTACAGGTTTTCTCCCATGACATAGATAACTGTATTTTGCTAATACTGTACAATGTTTTATTTGTGATAAATTAGAGTAAGAATCAAAGATACAAGACAAATGACCGGTTCCCAGAGTTGATCGTTGCTGAGGGTTCAGGTTAACTTGGTCTCTAAGCTGCTCCTTGAAGCTTTCCTTGAGAAATTAAAAATCCAATCCATTGTTTACTTAGTGGAAATACTAGCTGTTGGACACCAATTCTAAAATTAAACCACATCCCTGATCCACTAGGGTTCTTTTTGCTGCCAAATCTACACACAATTTTAACTTCCATTGGATTGTATAAGGATTTACATGGCTCGACTGCGTGTTGACCAACACTAACTAATACCCAACATATCGTATAATTTTAGAACATCCCCAACTTACATGATCTTATTGAGCAAATGTTCCTGATGTCTGTTCCAAGTATAGCTGTGGAGTTTTCTTTCCGCAGTGCTGCCATGTCCCACTGACAGGGTGGGAGTGGGGATGGGGGGAAGTCTGTCTCGGGGATTTGAACACTCGGCACACGCACTTTTAACTTTGTTTGAGAGCGGCATCTACACGGATTACAAACCCAAATGTCAAGCCATCCCTTTCAAGCTCAAAATATCAAAATCTGGCACAGTATCAACTGCAATAATTGTTATTGTGTGTTATCAAACAAACCCTCAATCAATCGGTCAATCAATGAATCAATCAATCAAAACTTACACTAATGTAGCGCCTTTCACTCTCTTACCCCAGGGCCCGGTGTGTGTGTGTTCAGAGGGTGGGGGTGGGGCTATGTTTGTGTGAGAGGGGGCTGTGTGTGGGGGGGGCTGTGTGTGTGTGTGCGGGGGGGGGGTTGTGTGTGTGCGGGGGGGGTTGTGTGTGTGTGGGGGGGCTGTGTGTGTGGGGGCGGCTTTGTGTGTGTGGGGGGCTGTGTGTGTGGGGGGGCTGTGTGTGTGTGGGGGGCCTGTGTGGGGGGGGGGCTGTGTGTGTGCGGCGGGGGGTTGTGTGTGTGGGGGGGGGCTGTGTGTGTGGGGGCGGCTGTGTGTGTGTGGGGGGCTGTGTGTGTGGGGGGCTGTGTGTGGGGGGGGGCTGTGTGTGTGTGGGGGGCCTGTGTGTGGGGGGACTGTTTGTGTGGGGGCGGCTGTGTGTGTGGGGGGGGCTGTGTGTGTGTGGGGGGCCTGTGTGTGGGGGCGGCTGTGTGTGTGGGGGCGGCTGTGTGCGTGTGGGGGGCTGTGTGTGTGGGGGGCTGTGTGTGTGGGGGGGCTGTGTGTGTGTGGGGGGCCTGTGTGTGGGGGGACTGTGTGTGTGGGGGCGGCTGTGTGTGTGGGGGGGGCTGTGTGTGTGGGGGGGCTGTGTGTGTGGGGGGGGGCTGTGTGTGGGGGGACTGTGTGTGTGGGGGCGGCTGTGTGTGTGTGTGGGGCTGTGTGTGTGGCGGGGGGCTGTATGTGTGGGAGAGGGGGCTCTGTGTATGTTTGGGGGGGGGGGCCTGTGTGTGTGTGGTGACGGGGTTGTGTGTGTGTGTGTGGTGGGGGCTGTGTGTGTGGGGGTGCTGTGTGTGTGTGGTGAAGGGGTTGTGTGTGTGTGTGTGGTGGGGGCTGTGTGTGTGGGGGTGCTGTGTGTGTGTGGGGAAGGGAGCTCTGTGTATGTTTTTTGGGAAGGAGCTATATGTGTGTGTGTGGGAGGGGGGCTGTGTGTGTGTGGGGGGGGACTGTGTGTGTGGGGTGGGGTCTGTGTGTGTGTGTGGGGAGGGGGGCTGTGTGTGTGTGGGGGGGGACTGTGTGTGTGGGGTGGGGGCTGTGTGTGTGTGTGGGGAGGGGGGCTGTGTGTGTGGGGGGGAGGAGCTGTGTGTGTGAGGGGGGGCTGTGTGTGTGGGGGGGGCGAACTGTGTGTGTGTGTAGGAGGGGCTGTATGTGTGTGTGTGGGGGCTGTGTGTGTGGGGGAGGGGCTGTGTGTTTGTGGGGGAGGATCTGTGTGTGTGAGGGGCGGCTCCGTGTGTGTGTGGGGGGGGCTGTATGTGTGTGTGTGGGGGGCTGTATGTGTGTCTGGGGGGGCTCTGTGCATTTTTTTGGGGGGGGCTGTATGTGTGTGTGGGGGGCTGTGTGTGTGGGGGCGCTGTGTGTGTGTGTGGGGGGGGGCTGTGTGTGTGTGTGTGGGGGGGCTGTATGTGTGTGGGGGGGGCTGTGTGTGGGGGGGGGGCTGTGTGTGTGTGGGGGGGGGTGGCTGTGTGTGTGTGGGGAGGGGGCTGTGTGTGTGTATGTGTGTGGGGGGGGGTGGCTGTGTGTGTGTGGGGGGGGGGGGAGGGTGGCTGTGTGGGGGGGGTGGGTGGCTGTGTGTGTGTGTGTGTGGGGGGGGGGCTGTGTGTGTATGTGGGCTGTGTGTGTGTGTGTGGGGAGGGTGGCTGTGTGTGTTGTGGGGGAGGTGGCTGTGTGTGTTGGGGGGGGGGTGGCTGTGTGTGTGTGTGTGTGGGGGGGGTGGCTGTGTGTGTTGGGGGGGGGGGGTGGCTGTGTGTGTGTGGGGGGTGGTGGCTGTGTGTGTGTGTGTGGGGGGGTGGCTGTGTGTGTGTGTGTGGGGGGTGGCTGTGTGTGTGTGTGGGGGGGGGGCTGTGTGTGTGTGTGGGGGGGCGGAGGGTGGCTGTGTGTGTGGGGGGGGGGGGTGGCTGTGTGTGTGTGTGGGGGGGGGGGGTGGCTGTGTGTGTGTGTGTGGGGGGGGGGGGTGGCTGTGTGTGTGGGGGGGGGGTGGCTGTGTGTGTGTGTGGGGGGGGGTGGCTGTGTGTGTGGGGGGGGAGGTTGGCTGTGTGTGTGTGGGGAGGAGGGGGGGTGGCTGTGTGTGTGGGGGGGGAGGTTGGCTGAGTGTGTGTGTGTGGGGGGGGTGGGGTGGCTGTGTGTGTGTGTGTGTGGGGGGGGGGTGGCTGTGTGTGTGGGGGGGGAGGTTGGCTGTGTGTGTGTGGGGAGGGGGGGGGGTGGCTGTGTGTGTGGGGGGGGAGGTTGGCTGAGTGTGTGTGTGTGTGGGGGGGGGTGGCTGTGTGTGTGTGTGTGTGGGGGGGGGGTGGCTGTGTGTGTGTGTGTGTGGGGGGGGTGGCTGTGTGTGTGTGTGTGGGGGGGGGGTGGCTGTGTGTGTGTGTGTGGGGTGGCTGTGTGTGTGTGTGTGTGTGGGGGGGGTGGCTGTGTGTGTGTGTGTGGGGGGGGGGGTGGCTGTGTGTGTGTGTGGGGGGGGGGGTGGCTGTGTGTGTGTGTGTGGGGGGGGTGGCTGTGTGTGTGTGTGTGGGGGGGGGGTGGCTGTGTGTGTGTGTGTGGGGTGGCTGTGTGTGTGTGTGTGTGGGGGGGGGTGGCTGTGTGTGGGGGGGGGGGGATGGCTGTGTGTGTGTGTGTGGGGTGGCTGTGTGTGTGTGTGTGTGTGTGGGGGGGGTGACTGTGTGTGTGGGGGGGGGGGTGGCTGTGTGTGTGTGTGTGTGGGGGGGTGACTGTGTGTGTGGGGGGGGGGGGGTGGCTGTGTGTGTGTGTGTGGGGGGGGGGGGTGGGTGTGTGTGTGTGTGTGGGGTGGCTGTGTGTGTGTGTGTGTGGGGGGGTGGCTGTGTGTGGGGGGGGGGGGATGGCTGTGTGTGTGTGTGGGGGGGTGACTGTGTGTGTGGGGGGGGGGTGGCTGTGTGTGTGTGTGTGTGGGGGGGGGGGGGGGGGGTGTGGAGGTGGAAACTTACCCCGGAGTCAGTGATCGCTGTGTAACCGTCACCCAAACAGTGCGGTCACCATGGGAACCACCACTTCCGGCCTCTCCAACACCGGGGGCTGCAGTGCGCATGCGTACAATTACAGGTGTGGACTATACCATCAGCCTGTGTCTGGGTGGGAGGGGGGAAGAGTCTATTCAACATCCAACAAAATTTCATTTATGGTTACCTGTGTACCCCAGGGATCTATCCTTGGCCCCCTCCTCTTCCTCATCTTTACGCTCCCTCTTGGGGATGTCGGGGGGAAATCTATGCCATCAGCAGCCAGTATTTGGGGAGTGGGGTCTGTACCATCACCAGTCTCTAAGCTGAGTTGCCATTGTAGACCTGTAGCTCAGTGGGTAGAGCACTTGCCTTACGAGACGTGTTCAAATGCAGGTCAGGGCGAAACCTTGCGCAAGTTTCCACATACCTAATAATCCTCAAAAAAATAAAAATTGGTCCAATTCAACCCACAGCTGTTTGTGAGGGACACTGCTGTGACAATTGGCTGCCGCCTTAGGCCCACAAAATAGTCAGTTCAATTTACAGTCTATTCTGTGAAGCGCTGAGATGTCAAAAAGATGTGAATCCTTGCTGTATCAATTGCAAGGATTATTATAATCTCAGTCGGGTATAGAAGGCGACCAGAAGCACGGGCGAAAAGGAGCTCCACATACGCACAAAAATGGGTTTAATTGCATAAAACAGGAATAGACCATGGCAGTGTTTACACTGAAGTCCATACCTTCAAAGCACAAGTGAGCAGCCAGTGACCATAAAACCACAGCTTCAGATTTTTACGAACTTTAATCTAGTTGCAAAAACCAAATTCAATCACAAGTAGGACACATTCAATCTGACAATTAAAAACAGAAGCAAACCATCACTTTTAAAAATGTTTTATTTTGTGTCTTTACTGCGCTACACTTGTGCCATTACATTGCGCCCTTTTAAGATCTTGGTCTTTCCTTCTTGCCTTTGTACAGGGCCAACAGAGATACGTTGGCAACTTTAACCACCTTGAAGCGGACACCAGGAATATCACCAACAGCGTGACCTTTACGTCCAAATCCAGCAACCAGAACTTCATCATTTTCCTAAAGAGAGAGGTGCACCATCAGCACAGGAATTAAAATCATTGGTGAATTTGTAAAACACCCATTCATATGATCAGGTTTAAAAGTCAAATGAAGAACAAACTAGAATTCTATAAACATCCAAAGATTTGGAGGTAGGTGAGAAAATCATCAACATGGGGTTGGGAGAAATACTAAAATATGGAAATTTAATGTAAAATGCAATTGCAGGGACAATCAGGCAATGGCGGGGGACACAAACCAGTATAAACAACAATCTACCCATTTGATTAGAACATGGAAAGTGGGGAATCGCAATTTTGTGGTGATATAAACATTAACAAATTAATTGAAAAAGCTTTGTATTGAATACAAATATTTTGCATCTAATTATTTTCCAATTTTCATTTCGGCCCAAATATTTCACAGGCATGGAAGAAATCTATCCAAAGCAAAAGGTTCTGTAACAATGGAAGACTTTTGCAAATGCAGTCAATCCCAGATTGTCAAAATATATTCTTTCACCCCCAAACTATGAACTCAAATGAAATTTTCATGTTGGCATCTCTCCTCCACCTGAAACATCTGAACCTTTAGCTTTTCTGGCATATGTTCATGGCAGAAGTTCAGGATAAACACAAACATGATTTTCATTAAAAATAAATTTAATTTGCTGAACAAATGTTTTGAGGAAAAGATTATATCAGGAAAGGATTTGACATACCTCAATATAGTTCAAGCAACCATCATTGGGTACGAAAGCTGTGATTTTCTTGCCGTTCTTGATAAGTTGGACTCTGACACACTTTCGGATGGCAGAGTTTGGCTGTTTAGCCTCAACACCACTGAATTAAGAAACAAAATAGAAAATTGGTGTCTGAGCATGGATAAACACTTTGATCTTCACATGCAAAAAAATTTACAATCAAAGAATCACAATTTTTAGAAGTGAAAACGAGGACAACATGCCTATCCCTAGAAAGTACAGCTACAATTTTGAAACTTAACCTAATTTCTGCCGATTCTTCAGTTTCAGTTAAGACTATTGATCATTAAATTCCTTGCATTTAATATAGCACGTACATTGTAATGTTTTAAACACTTTGTTTTCTGTAAAGTTCAGGGAATATATATTTATAGATAAAACAAATCAGCACATTTTTGCACTGCAGCACTCAACGCACTTATGAGGTGGGCTAGTTTATTTAAAATTAGACTATAGGCAAGGTCACCAGAATAAACTCCAGTCTTTTCAAACAATGTCATAAGGCAATTCAATGCTCCTCAGTACTGTATTCAGTATCAGCCTAGACCAGTGGTAGCCAATCTATGGCCTGTTGAGAACATTTGGACTAGTCTAGATATATCTACAAACAAAAACAGTATTCGCTGAGACACTCTGCAGGTCAGGGAGCATCTATAACAACAACAAAATTACACTTGTACAGCACATGTTATGTCAGGAGAATGTCCCAAGGAGCTGGAAAGTCATTGTTTCAGATCCAAATTGGGGACAGAGGGGAAGGAGGGATATTAGGACTAGCCAATGGAACCATCAAAAAAGAGTCTTGAGTTGGGACTTGAAGGACTCCGGGCAGGTTGGTAGGGGGTTAGAAAGTCACAGACGTAGGGTGGGGCGAGACCGTGGAGGGCTTTAAGACCCGGATCTTAAATTGGATCCTCTGGATGATGGGGAGCCAATGGAGTCGGGTGAGGATCAGGGAAGACGGGAGCTTGGAGCGGTAGAGGACATGGGCCTCAGAGTTCTGGATCATCTGCAAACCGCGAAGGGAGGAATTGGGAAGGCCGACAAGCAGGGCGTTTACGCAGTCGAGTCGGGATGTAATCAAGGCATGAATGATGGTTTCAGCGGTCTTGGGGTGAGGTGATGCGGAGGCCCTAATGTGGAGACAGGAAAAACGACCCTTTGTCAGAAGAGTGCTTTTGTTATAGATAAGTCCACGTTCGATCGGTAGTGCGTTTTCTGTTATATCCCGATCGAAAATTGTCTTGGTTTTCTGGCATCAATCAAGAAAATTTATTTTGTTGGCCACCACTGGCTGAATATAGTCCGAAAATTGGGCTTAAACCCACAACCTTTAAACCAAGGGAAGAAGCCTAGAGGATTTTAAACAAGCAAATACAACTGGATCTTTCAAGTTAGTGTCATTAACAATCCCTAAGGATATACACTTTTTTTAAATCAAATTAAAAAGCCATTCTCACAAACAGCGAGAGCCGCCACCCAGGGGGGGGGGGGGGGGGGGGGGTCATGACTGGAAACACAATCAACAACCAGCGGCCAGGGTGTAGGGTGGGGGGGGGGGTGTAGGGTGGGGGGGGGGTGTAGGGTGGGGGGGGGGGGTGTAGGGTGGGGGGGGGGTGTAGGGTGGGGGGGGGGTGTAGGGTGGTGGGGGGGGGGGGGGGGGGCGGATGTGGGGGGGGGGGGGGGGGCGGATGTGGGGGGGGGGGGGGGGGGAACGACGACGACTCTAAACGACTCACACTTTCTCCAGGACGATGCCCTTGGCGTGAGACGCTCCTCCGAAGGGGTTGGCCTTCAGGGCGGTCCCCAGGTGGGCCTTCTTGTACTGCTTGTCGTGCCACTTCTGATCGCGACGCAGACTGCGGAGCTTCCTGGCCGTGCGGAGCCCTCGGCACTTCCCTGTGGGTCAGTCAGTCAGTCAGTCAGTCGCCACCTCCAGCGGCCACATCATGGCGGCCCCGCTATCTCGCGGCCTGTCAGGCCCCGGGAGGCGCCGAGACCCGGGGACACACATATACACACACACACAGAGACCCTGACCCCACAGCCCGCTCCCTCCACCCCCCCCACCCCCACACACACACTCACACACAGACAGACACACACACAGACAGACAGACGCGTGCTCACCCATCGCTCAGGATTTCGGTGGAAAGACCGTTGATGACGTGCGTCCGCGGCTATACCCCACTGAAGGACCCCGCCTCGCCCCGCCCCCGGCTGCCCGCCCCCCGCCTGCACCAAAACACCACCACACACACGAGAGCCGGCCCCAGCGGGGGGGTGGGGGGGGTGGGTGGGGGGGGGCGGGGTGGGGGGAACATCTCCCCCCCCTCCCTCCCTCCCCACACAGTGAAAATCATCAGTTTTTGCTCAAATTTCTCACGTTCTCCAGTTGAGAGATGTAAATGCTACCCCTCCCGCCGATTGGTTGCCCAGCCAGCCCAGCCAGCCCGCCCGCCGCAGCTGATTGGCTGGACCGGCCTGTCAATCAGCCGTGTGTCAGGGTCGGTGTTGCACAGTGACAGAGACTCAGCAAACAGACCATGAGGATCCTCCCCGCGATGGTCGCTCTGATCGTTCGGGTTTCCATCACCGTCCAACACGTTCCTGTTATAATGTGGTCATCGGCAAAGTGAGTAGACGTTTATACAGCGGGTCTGCCCACAATTCAAACTGACTTAAAACGTCGAATGTTTTATATTCCCCCCCCCTTTTTTTTTGTGAATGCAAGGAAATTATTTTTTTTTAAAAAAAATATATAATTCGTTATTATGATATGAATTTGTCATTGTCGTTCATTTTGGGGCGGTTTCAGAGAAAGCGAACCTTTTAATCGCGGTGTTTTAAACGTTTGGCGTTTAAAACACGCGTTTTAAATTTAAGATCGCGTTCAAAAGTCCGTTTGTCACATATACATATATATATACGCGTGTGTGTGTGTATTTATATTAAAAAAAAACAGTTTGTGATACAATATAAGGCTTTGTCTCAAATCTGTGTTTCTCCTGCACACATTGACGCTTGACAGCGAGGACATTCCTTGCGACATCCGCAGGGACGCGATGTAAGGATCGTCAATGAAATGAAATTCACACGCAAACTGCTTTCCACCCGACGAATTTAATCTGCACCAGAATTGCCTATGTATATACTGTATGTGTATGTACTGTATATGTATATACTGTATGTGTATGTACTGTGTGTGTGTGTATATATATATATATATAGTTGGAGTAAATTGAAATATCTTTTAAGCGATCAGACACTCTGCCTCAAATGTAAATGTAAATTGTTGTTATCCACCGAGAGTGAATTTGAGGAATAATTTCGACATACAGTACAGTATATTACAGTCGTCTAAACCTAACCTGTTAAACAGATGACCGACTGATGGGAAATTAAATCAGTAATTCCAAACTGTGGCCTGAAGAGATTTGTTGAATTATCTTACTCTATACGGTATATTAAAAAAAAGATAAACGGGTTTACTATCACAGTATTATTATTCTTTACTTCATTGTCTAGTTAAGCGTTCAATGTTAACCTCCTGTTTTCTGATCTAACTGGGTGGTTAATTGGAAAATGTGACACAGCGTATCTTACATTGTGAATGATGTGTTGCACTAACTGGGAGGTCAGTGTTATAATATAATAAAATCAAAGACCACCTGATAACAAAGTCTATATTTGGATACATTGCAGCCAAGACCACCTGGCCAAGGTACATGATTGGATATTTTAAAGCATTTGGGTTTACAGTACAGTACAGGTATTTTGTGGCAAGTGGTATCTCATATCAATCTAATGTCCTCTCCCGTTCCGTGACCCCCATCTCCCCCATCCTCACCCGACTCCATTGGCTCCCCATCACTGGAGGATTCAAATCAAAATCCTGGTCCTCACCTTTAAAGCCTTCCATGTCCTCACCCCACCCTACCTCTGTGACCTCCTAACCCTCCATCAACTTACCCGCCTCCTCTGCTCAGCAGGCTCCGGTTTGCTCCATGTCTCTCGCCCCTCCATTGGCGGACGAGCCTTCAGCCACTCTGCCCTCAACCTCTGGAACTCCATCCCTCAGTCCCTCCGCCTCGTTCTCCCCCTCCCATCCCCTGGTCTCCTTCGAGTCCCGCCTCAAGACTCTCCTCTTCGACGGTCCCATGTTGTCAACCCAAATCGCCCCCCTTGCCCTCCCTCCGCTCCTCCCCGTCCCTGACCCCAGCTCGGGTCTGAAACGATGACTGTCCATCGGGACATCCTCCTGACGTGAAGCGCGCTCTACAAAGGTAATGTTGTTGTTGTTGTTGTTGTTACAATGCTACAATTTGCCTGGCAATGAGAAGAAAAATGAAGTCAATCAGTCAGCTCTCACACAAGACTATACATCATCATTGCAACAAAATCCCTTCATGTGTAAACGTCGAAACATAGCCGAGTATAAAGGCGACACGTGTAACCTCATTCATTGTTAACATAATGATAATACTAAAAGTCTACTATCGGTCGGTTGTTAATGTAGATCATTGTGGAGCGCAGCCCACATCCCACATCAACTCGGGTCACGTGACGAGGCTGTGAAACTCTCCCGGTTTCTCGCTCCGGTTCTCGATCGGGGGCCGCAGACCGTCGCCCTCTTCTGGCAGGACAAGGTAACGCAGGCAACACATTTTCTGTCCCGTATACGGTGAAGCCCAATTATTGCATATTTACCGATATCACAGGTATCCCGTGGACCTGCTGTGTACGCGCAGTGACATTATAAACCAATGTGCTGATAGTATTATCTCACCCGCACAAAACTCTGCACCCCCACCACGCCAGTGCTTTGCCATGCTCCGCTGGCTCCCAATCCAGTTCAAGATCCTCTTAATTTTCAAACCCCTTCATGCCCTTGCATCTCTCCACCTTTCTGATTCGCTAACCCCGTCCACTCCGCTCCCCACTGCCTCCACTCAGCTGGCGTTGGGCTCGTGTTCGTCCCTCGTCCTCTCCACCATTAACGGCTGTGCCTTCGGCCACTCTGCCCCCCCAACCTCTCGAACTCTCCCTCAATCCTCTGCCTTTTCCGCTTCCCCCCCACTATCAAATCCCCCTGGTTTTTAATTGTCCTCCCTCCCTCATCGCCTAGCTCGGGGTCAGACTCTGTCACTGTCGAGTGCTCTGAGGCGCCATCCGGCATGGAGGGCGCTATATCAATCAAAGTTGTTGTTGTTGTTGCTGCGCTAAAGTGGCTTGAAATCAATGTTTTTTATGTTTTCTATTTAAACAGATATAGTTGATTGGGATGTTACATGTGACATCCATGTTATATAATTAGCTCAAATCGTTTTAGCTTTATAAAATTATGCAGTGACTTATTTATTATTTTAATATTATTTCTAAAATTATACAATGACTAACCAAACAGCATCAAACATATTGGAACAAACATCCCCCAAATTGGTGTACCTGGATACATTGCAGCCAAGAGCATCTCACTCTTTGAGTAAAGGAAAGTGCAAGAGTACAACATTTGATTATTTTGTAAACGTTTGGTATATTTTTGGCAAGAATATGAAAGAGTAACTTCCGAACTACCAATATGCTGCACAGTTCAGTTTAAATGGATGTTTGATTGTGACTTGATGAGTTAATTAGATTTTTAACTGTATTTCCAGTTGAGTATTCATGATATTATCACATTTGATGGCAAATGGAGTTTTGGATTTCCAACCATTCAGGTACAGTGGAGCCTTACTTTCTTTTGTTGGACACTTTGAGGACATCCTCCTTACATCAATCGTCATCACATCGTCGTCCTCCTCCTGACACCAGTGGTGTATTGTATTACATTGTATAATTTGTATTGTATAATTTGTGGTTGTTGTTTTATGAATATGAGGCTCATAATGACATTATTTATGTATAATAATTTAATATATGGGATACACAAGAAATTATGAATTGTGAATTTGCAGCATAATTTTCCACAGCGTTAACAAGAGGTCCTTGACCAAATCAATGGATCAGGTTTCAGTAGAATTTCTACATTTAAAGATCTTTTAAATACAAGAACACATATTTTGAATTTGCCTCTGCTATACAGCACATTGAACCAAGCTTGAGACTGAAGGTCAATAGAAATGGAAATGATGTTGTAAATTCATTTTCATTCTTTTGGTTGATTGTAGGATGCTCTGGATTCTGCTCCATCTTCGGTTATCCTACCAGCCATAAATCAGCATTTGACTAATCAGCTGCCTAACTATCTGCAACACAAGATTGGGGGGAAACAAATGCATGTAGACCACTTATCCATTTGGAATGTAGAATTGAATGTCGATGGGCCATTACTTCTTATGGTGAAAATGCCATCAGTGGACAGGTAATAGCAATTCTAACAAATATAGTTCGGTCACAGGTACATTTATCATCTTGGAGAAATTGGATGTTATCTTTGTAATCTCATTCTGTCACTATACTCTTATAATATAATCTACCATATTTAGCAGAGAATTACCCCCATTAGTTTACCTTTCGGTATTTTCTTAATTCTATTTATTTAGACAATGTCTGGCAACTCTGAAGTCACATCTTGATGCATCCGAGGGGTTCAATTTATACTGTATAATAATGATTGTATTTGATATAGCACCTTACTGAGAGATTTCAAAGCAATTTACAGAATATACTACAAAGTGGAGTGACTATGAATCTTGTGGGTGAAAGTAATTATTAATGCTTAATTTAACCTAATCACTAAAACACTTCGATTTTTTCACCTTGATTTTTATGATGGGATTTTCCATATGATTAGTGACCAAATGTAAACTAATTCTCTATGGAGTCCTGTAACTCGGTGGTTAGAGCACTCGCTTTTCAAGTGAGAGACCTGGATTAAATTCCAGATAGGGCGATACCTTGGGCAAGTTTCCATACTCCTAATAATCCCTCAACAAAATAATAACTTGGTCGTTTCTATCCATGACTGTTTGTGACTGTACAGGACTGTACAGGACTGTATTCAAACAGCATTTTTATGCTTCTATTGTACAACTCATCGAACTAGAGCTGAACATCTGTCAAACCACTGACTTCAATGGAAAATGCTTGTGTGAGAAGCTTTCTTAGTAAATCCATTGACTTCAGTCCATAATTCCATCAGTGAGGCCTCAAAATTACATTAAAATTCAGCAGAATTTTCAACTCATTTAACACCTGTTAGGATTTGTAATAAAACATGCGTTTCAAAAGGAATGAGCATTGGCACACAGAGGCTTGTAGACCTTCTTCAAATTCTGATAGAATTCCTGGAAGCGTTTTGTGGCTACCAGACATAGGATTAGAAAGTGACCTTATACGAAAGGAGGATTTTATTTCTGATTTAAAAGTACCCATTTGAAACTGTGGAATGCAGGATCAAAAGTGAGGAGATTTGTATTTTTTAATTTGAAAGTAAAACACAAATACACGACTAACCTTTGCCCTGATGTTCTCTGTGACACACTCTATTCATTGGACGCTATATATTCGCTCTGACTGTACCCAAGCTCAAAATGTTAATGTTAAGCATAAACATGACACTATTTATTCGTGTCAAATTCACATTACAAAATTATCGGGGCGTGCATTTAAATATCATAAATAAATCACACAACGTTCCCAAAGTACGGGTAGCAACAAGGCAAGTTGTCACGTGAGATGTTAAGGGACAGGAAACGTTTATCGTATGTCACTGGTAAGGATTAGTCACAGGGACCTATTTGACATGGATTAGTTGTGTTTGAATTATTACAGATCCAAATTCAGATTAAATGGGTTAAACTGCAATGTTCAATCTGCATTCTCTTTTCACAGCTTTGTGGCAAATTCAGATACTGAAGTCCCATCTGCTGATGGTAAGATCTCAGATTATTACATTGGATTTGTATTATTGAGGAGGATGCAACTCTGTGAATCATAGAAAAGGATAATCCCAACTTCTTGTAGGTCCAGCATTTATTTTGTGTTCATTTTTAATCTTGTGAATTAAAGACAAACCAAAAGCTAGATTCCTCTGAACGTAAATCCAGATAGCAGAAAATTAATTATTCCTACTTCAAAATATCCTATAATTTGTTTATAATAAAACCTTAGTGCATCTACAAAACTGCCAACAAAGGAATGAAACACTTCTTTGGGAATATGTCCAAATGTGTTAACTGTTTTCCCATTTAAACCTTGTATATCCTCCTGACGTGAAAGACGCTCTATAAATATAATTTTGTTGTTGTATCATACAAATGATTTAGTTAAGTCACAAGTAAGTCACACAGATATTGAGGAGACTTGAAATGTAGGGCAGGCAGCACTGTTTGTATTATAAGTCTCTGATATTCACAGATTCCCTTTTAAAAGAATTGGTGTTTCCTACGTTCAGTTTTGAAGTGACTGGCTTTTTACAGGGATTGTGAAGTACCATCATCTGAACGCCATCGCGGAGGTTTAGAATATTATAATCTTCTTCTCTGCCACAGTTTTCACTAAAATGTACTTTCTTCATTTTTAACAGAGGTCATTAAATCAGTGATTGGTGCCTTGAAAGCAGAGGAGATTTCTTACACGGCCATTTTCACGGCCAGCGGGAGTCCTCAGGATGAAAAAGTAATGTCTGCTACAAGCTCTCGTACCACTGGTTATTCAAACAAACAAACAAACAAACCTTACATTTATATAGCGCCTTTATACTTTGTCACAGAATGATGGATTTTACATATCCACAGTCTGTGCACATGTACTGACTTTGCTACTCGATAGTGGAGATGCTTTACATGCTTCATCAAACGAAGCAGAGAAAATCGAATTAGCTTCCCCAGACTGTTTGCTTTGAGTTTCTTCTTAATAATAATAATAATAAAAATAATAATAATAATCCTCACATTTGATATAGCACCTTTCATGTCTTCTGGACATCTCAAAATGCTTCACAGCATATACTGTGAAGTGAAGTGACTGATTTGTGGGTGAATCAGTGCAACCAATTGCTCACAAACGGTCTTGGATTAAGGGACCAAATTATCATTATTATTAATGAAGGAATTATTCCTTTGAAAAGCCAATCAACTAACAACCAGGTTCCTACTTACTGTTGGCGTGTGAGTAAGGAAACTTGCCCAATGTTTCTCCCGGCCGGGAATCAAACACAGGACTCCACAAAATAAGAAAGATGGGCAGAACACTTGACATCTAAAATGTCAGATCTCTAAGAGAATGATCATTTTGAAAGTCGAGTGGCTGAGCTAAGTGATCAACATATACAGTATAACATCTTGTTTTTTTTCCTTAATTTCCAATGGGAGAATTTCACTCCCACCATTCAGCTATGAAGATAGAATATGATTTTCATGGCCATTACCGTTTTCAATAACAATTCATCACCAGCCAGGAGTAAACACCTGAAGTTTGTGACTATGTAGTTGTGTTATGTCAAACAATCCTAGAATTCTCGGTTTTAAAACTGTGCTGAAATTCCAGCATACAAAAGAAATGTGTATGTCTTAGAACTCAATTTCTGATGCCTTTGTTTCCAGGGATGTCCTCCCGATGTGAAAGGCGCCATACAAATGTACTTTTGTTGTTGTTGTAGGTGGTGCAACAAACAATGAGTACCGGGAGACAGCTTCTGCAAGTCCCCAGCCAACACCAATCTACTCCCATAAACGTTACAGATGGTGAAAAACCCTGCATTCTCTTTCTAGCCAAGAAAGTTACACTTCGGTTTGAAGACCAGCCTGAGATGGATTTAACAGACAGGACATTTGGACGTACTAAAGTTAGTACCAGAGACTCCATTTGTACCACAGATGAAACATTGTAAGTTTGAAATTGATTTAGAAACATGTATAACATGCACAGTTGTGTTTCAATTCAACGTGAAACGCAACACTACAACACATTTGTTTGGTCTTTTTTTTCAGACTTTCACTGAATTACGGCAATGTCGGTAATCTGAAACAACTGGTCATCAGGTAAGGAATGTTACCAAAGCACACACTGCTCCTAATAATACTAACACTAATAAGAATCCTTGCATTTGATATGGCATTTCTCATGCCTTCTAGATGTCTCCAATTGCTCTGAGATGCCGTCCGGCATGGAGGGCGCTATATAAATATCAAAGTAGTTGTTGCAGATAATCCAGAACTCTGCAGCCCATGTCCTCTACCGTTCCAAACTCTGTGACCCCATTTCCCCCATTCTCGGCTGACTCCATTGGCTCCCCATCATCCAGAGGATCCAATTAAAGATCCTGGTCCACACATTTAAAACCTTCCACAACCTCGCCCCACCCTACATCCGTGACCTCCTATCCCCTTACCAACCTGCCCAACCCTCAGCGGGCTCTGGCCTGCTCCACGTCCCCTGCCCTATCCACCCCACCATTGGCTGGCGAGCCTTTAGCCCCTCTGTGCTCAACCTCTGCGGAACTCCATCCCGCAGTCCCTCCGCCTCACCCCCTCCCTGGCCTCCTTCAAGTCTCGCCTCAAGACTCTCCTCTTCGATGGACCCATCGGCAACTCCTTTTGTCCCCCCCCACCACCATCCCCAGCTTCGGTCTGAAACAGTGACTCTCCAGCACCTTGGGATGTTCTTCTGACGTGAAAGGCGCTATACACGTGTAATTTTGTTATTGTTGTTGGTGGTAGTTCACAAATGTGTGTCTCCAATCAACATTTAAACAAAGAATTACAAATTTATTTTGATAGGAATTGGGAATTGCAACACTTCCAAATATAAGTACTACAAGAAGGGAAAATACACAAATTAGTGTTAGTTACATCAAAGTGTTACATTGGCCCATTGATACTGTAATAGCTGCAGGTGCTTAGAACCACATGTAAGCTACATAACAATTGCTTCATAAACATGCATCACAAACCGGAATAAACATGTACAGTTTCAGTCGCTCTGTACTCATGTATTAAGTAGTTCATAATTCAAATGAATAATTGTGCTTCTAATAAACCAACAACTTTAATTTTTAAATTAACAGAACTTTTGTTTGTGAAACATCTTATATACACCCAATGTTTCTATGTATTACAAATACGTTGCTTGGCCTTGCCCGTAATGATTTTTATTTCTGTTGTTCGACAATAGATTCAGAATGTCCAAGAATTACCACAGAATCTCTGCTCAGAACTGGTTTAGATTGGACTATGTGCAGATTCTCTACAACAGGTCATTACAAGCAACATTCAATGCCTCTGAAATTCATGCTCCAATTACAAACTCATTCCACTGCCACTATGTCAGCAGCCTGCAAAAACAAGAAGCAATGCTCGTACCCAGATCAAAAGAAGATACAGCAAGATATTGGCACATCACCCTTGTGGATCTGCAGGTCTACTTCATGCCAGTTAGCAAATTACAGCCATTTTATCAGTGAAGTTCCAAATCTAGTTCATCTAACAGAATGCTTTAGATATTAGCCTCAATCTGACATTGGATATTTCACCACAGTCCAGGATCAATATTGGCCAGATGGGTAAACTAGCACGTTTACAAAGACAGGATTTGACAAGTTAGTGCAGAACCACAGCCTTTCAGAATTTCAATGTTAAGTTAACCATCCTAATGGTTCTGCCAGGCATTTTGATGCAGAAAACAGGCCAATCTGTCACCTTGGTTTCCCATCTCCATCTCATTGGATCAAATTCTCTCTTCCCCACAATTCTTCCCTGACTAATAACCTCAAGTTTCCATCCAATTCTGCCTGACCATTTATATACATAAACAATTCAATTGAGTTTCACAGGTACTGCATATGTTCTATACAGAATAGGCTAAAATTACTTATCAGCACAAGTCAATGAAATTGTTCCTTTTGTCTGCGCTTTGGGAAACCAGGGAACTGATAATGCTCTATTATATGTTGCTGGAAGGATCATTCAGAAATGGGAATTTGCAGTGATATTTTTGCTCTTTTATTTTCCTTCACACAGATTCAAGGCTTCAATATTAAAGCAGGACAATTTGGTTCTACAAGCGACTGTGCCTCATTTTTCACTCCAGCTGTCTTGATGGGGCTGGTGACTTCTCTGATACTCATGTTGGTTCTTGCTTATGCCGTCCACATGGTGATCCACTTAAAAAGGATGGACAATTACAACGAATCGAAGAATTTTGTCTACAGCCCAAGGATTGAAGAACCCGATTATGATGAGGAAATGCTGCCCAGAACCTCAGACACTGGGTCTTAAATATTTCAAGTTCTGCAATAGCATTTCTCATCTTTGACACACACACAAGCTAGACCATGGCTGGCACTTTTCCTGTTCTTTCTCACCTCTCCCTGACTGCTTCTTGTAGTAGTCTGTAATCTTGTTATTCTGTTCAATAAATTCTGATTTCCTCTTTATCCGATGCAATCCCTTGCTCTTTGCACACATCTACTGTTGAAACACATATTACCACATTTACCATTTTAAGTTTTAATAAGGTTTTATCCTTGGGACATCCTCCCAACTGAAAGGCACTCTATAAATGTAATTTTGTTGTTGTTTTGCCCTGCCATGTCTCTTGCTTGCAAGGTGAGTGTTCAAACCACTGAGCTACAGGACTCCAATGTAGGAGGCCCTTAAGATTAGAGTTGCCAACCAGAGTTAGGGGTGAGGGGTAGGATTGAGTTTTCTAAATTTTGTGGTGAAGGGCTTTGAAGGCAAGGACAACATTTTTGGAGAGGCAGTGGCAGAGGTAGGCGATGTTGCAGAGGTGTGAGAAGATAGAGCGGGTCACGGCACAGTTGTGGGGTAGAAAGGCCAACTGAGGGTTGAACAAGACACCAAAGTGAAGTGGCCATTCTTCATTTGACAGCCTTGACTGAATGTTCTCAGATGCATGTCCACTCCTGTCCCCAAATGAATCTAAATGCACACACACACGCATCACACACACACAGGTACACTTTCCAGCAGTATCCACTGGATCATGATCAGGCATGGGAATCCCAGCGAATTCTCCCCCTCCCAGCAATCCCCTTTGACCCAATGTGCCAGACCCCTTTCCCTTTCTCATACCTGGATTGCTTATTCCCGGTCACGCCGCCCGCTGGGTGTAAAGACTGTTGGAAGGTCACTTTCCCACATTTGGGACCATCTTTAAATGCCTAGGAAAACAAAAGGAAGCTCCGTCACAAAGGGCCTCCCCTCCCCCACAAAAAGAAAACATTGGTGACCAACCCATGGGACCCAGGGAAGGTCAAGGAGTGATCCACCAAACATTTGCGCTGTCCCATAGTGTCCCATAGTATTGAACTCTATATTTTGTTTCCATTAGCTACTGGTATCTATTGCGCAGCCATCCATCAAGGTATATTTGGTTAAGCCGGCCAAAAAGGGTGGCCACCACTGCTCTAAAAGGTTGCCTCGCCCAAAAGATCCAAAGGCTTTCAGGTTTGTAGACATGGAGCTCTCGGTTTAGTTTGGTGATGAGTTTCCGCACATGCTTAAGACAAAGCAGAAGGGACTGGCGCTGTGATGAGGGCTGACTGCCAGGTCAGACCTGCTCATGTCTCTTGGGCTACTTGTGATTGCGTCCAAGGTACATAATCTGTCCTCTGCAGGACCATCCACATGTTGGAGGCAGATATTCGTTGAATAACTGATGGGTTGGGAAGACGGACAGCTGTCGTGAAGATGGAAGTATGATTTTTCCCAGTGGTTTATTTATGATAAACTTATTCCCAATATCTTCTTCTCGATACCTCTCGGTTCCCGACGGGACTGCTCGCTTTCCCAGCTCCACCCCCGTGGGTCAGGAATCTCTTGGGTCCTTCTTTCCCCCGACTGTCGTTCAGATCGGGCAGCAGGTTCTTACTGAGGATCAGGTTGGCTTTGGCGCGGTTCAGCTGTGAGACGTTGTACATGGCATTCACTCTACGCCTCTGGGACCTCAATGGATCCATGGTCTTCCTCCCACTCCAGTCCCCCACAACGCACGCCTAGCATCAGACACACAGTAAAGCAATGGTAAGCAAAGTGAAATGACTAGTTTCCCTATATTCTGATACATAAGGCCAATCAGTTTATTTACTTGGTTCCCCTTTCACTAAATTACCTGTGAAGTACTTTGACAGTAAAATAAAATGCAAGGATTATCCTTCGGAAGGTGCTGACTTGTGTTAGGGACACTTCTACCAGTGCTATACATTCTCCAAAAAGACTTTGACCAGGCTCACAACAACAACAAAATTACACTTGTATAGTGCCTTCCACGTCAGGAGGACATCCCAAAACGCTGGACTAGACAGTCATTGTTTCAGACATCAAAGCGCTTAACACAAGAATATCAGGAGACTCCTAAAGAAACATAGCTCCAGCACAGACAGGGAAAGTTGGGGAAAAATTGAACAAGACCCTGATAGGTGGGGAAACTCAAATCTTGCTCGTCTCATTTGACATTTTCTAAGAGTCAAATAAAAACAACAATCACAATCCTTGCATTTAATACAGCCCCTTATCACGTCGTTCAGACATCTCATAGCGCAACACAGAACATACGTCAAGGTGAATCGACTGTGGATTTTGTGGGCGGAATGCGGCAGCCAGTCGCGCACAGCAGCATCCCTCAAACAGTCGCGTTCAATAAACCCATCCGTTCATGATAGTGATTTCCCCATTATAAGGGAGAAATAAAAGACTTAGCACTCAGCGCAGGTTAGACCTTGCGTTACCTGGAGTCCGGGTGAGTGGGTCTGTAACAGTTGGCTTTTGGAACCTTCTCGAATGATTGTCCACAGCTCTTCAGCGCCAACGCAATCTGGAGATGAAACGTGCAACGATATTATGAGTCATGTCAACTGCTTGGGGTCTAATTTGCCATGAACCTCAATAGGGAATCCCATCAGATAGCTGGTCAACTCTCAGGATCTCTTCTGCAATGTACACTAGATGGTGTGGTAGCTCCTTCCCTCAAGCAGTGGAACCACCCGCATTTGTACATCACTTTCATAACTTCTCAGAGAGTTTTACACTAATGGGGTCAGCCACCAAGCAGAGGAGGGCACCCTAGCCACAGCCAAAGTGATAGATGTTAAAGGGAGACTTGAAGACGGATAGAGAGAAGGAATATGGAGAGGTAGAGGATGGGAGATACAGAGGTAGATGGAACAAGCCTGAGTTAGCTAAGCGAAGTGGGACGGGTGGGGGGTCAGATGAGGAATCGTTCTGCATTGAGGTTCACACACACTCTCCCAATACGAATATGTGTGATAATAATGTCCATTAATACAAGGGCTACAAAAGAGAATTCCGAAATGCGGTCCCCCACTCACCTCCCATCTGTTCCAGTAACTTTGGCACCCATGGGTTAAGATGGGGATTCGCCTGCAGAGGTTGGAAGAAGTAGTTTGCCATTTGATGGCCGAAGAGCCTACAAGAACAAGAGAGAAAGGGTAGACCTCGCTCTACCTCTGTGACCTGTTAAATCCCTACCAACCTGCCCGCTCCCTCTGCTCAGCGGACTCCGGCCCGCTTCAGGTTCCCCGCCTTGCCTACCCCATCATTGACAGGTGAGCCTTCTGCTACTCTGCCCCCACCCTCTTGTTGGCCATCTGCCTCCCCACTCTCTTGCCTTCTTCAAGACCATCTCATGGCCTTCCACTTCAGAAGTGCCTTCAATCACCTCCTGCTCTCTGTCCTCCGCGATCCCAACTCCCAACTCAGGTCCGAAACGCTGATTGTCCAGCATCTTGGGACGTCCTCCCGATGTGAAACGCACTATATCAACGTAATTTTATTGTTGTGGTACATCTCTGTATTGTTCACCAGATCTTACCTGCACAGCTGCTTCTTGTATTCCGGTTCATTGTCGAGCGTTTGATCCCAGGATTCACTCTCCTCTCCCGGTGGCTTCTGGTGAGATCCCAGGCTTCCAGCCTCCAACAACCATTTGCTGCTCCTAAGACCAGCCTCACTGTTTCTCCACATCTAGACTGTGGCCAGGGCGAGCTCAGTTGTGTCGGAGTACAAAGAAACACACCTAGAGACCCCCAAATTACACCTAGTCTTTATAGGCAAAACACAACGATGTCCTAAACCTGGATAACATTGCTTTTTTTGTTGTTGCAATGAATTCTTAAAAAAGAAACAGCTTTGATCAACTTGAATTAAAAGTTTAAGAAACTTTAATAAAGACAACATGTAAGATTTTTCCACTCGGGTTTATTCCTCCTCAATATTTGCTTCTGAACTCCCCAAGTTAAAAATCCGCTATCTCCCACACGCTCGTGTCAACTTCACGACTCTTTACGTCATCTCTTATTGCAACTGGATTTTTCGCTCACAACTCCCTCCCTCCATCAATAAATAAACCACCTATATCATGATTGCCCTTTTAACAGCCCTCTCTGGCTTTCCCACTTTCAACAATCTCTTTAATATGTACCCCCAGATCACTGGCATTTGCTTTTCAAACATTGTCCTGTAGATTCCTGAATTTCAACCCACTGACTAAGGTTCAACACCTGGAACCCACAACATAAACTGGTTGGAATGTCTGAGTGAAAGCGAGTGGAGGTTTTGACAGTGTGTATTATTCAGATGTTGATACTTTGAGGGTCTGCTTACAGACTGCTGTTCAGTGATCTATAGACAGGATTAATCAAACGCACAGCTCAGTAAATCACAAGGCTGAGCTCAGAAGTTTATCTTTAATCGAGACCCAGGGAGGAATGCTTTCCGCAGGTTTGAGGCTAGCCAAAGGCAGTGCTGAGCGACATCATAAATCATTCACAAGGATCCACCCAGACGGTAGGAACAAGAGGACAGAGGTTCAGAGTTGCGATGTCAAGAGAGACATCCAGAGGTTTTTCGTTACTCGAAGGGTAACTAACTATTGGAAATGGTGTGGTCGAAGCAGGACATTGGACTCATTTTTGCCCACAAAATATACAGTCAATTCACTTTACAATACTTTTTTTGAAGGCTTTCAGAGTTCTCGAAGACGTGATAAGTCACTATATCAAATGCAAGGCTTAATATTATTATTATTTAAAAAGCAGCTTGCTATTGCGATGGGAGAACGGTAAGTAACATAACTAACATAATAATAATAATCCTTGCATTTGCCCCTTATCATGTCAGACTGATGTCTCAAAGCGCTTCACAAGCTTGTAGTGGAGTCACTGTGTATATTTGTAGGCAAACACGCCAGCATACTTATCCATGGCAATGTCCCACAAACAACCAGGAAACAAGTGATCCATTTTGTTTGGGGCTTGGTTGACTGGTCATTGATCCGTTTGATTACTGACCGTCAAGGACCCTGGCAGTTCTTCCCATCTCCAGCACGGGTACACTCACTCCAATTGCAATTCCCTTAGTGGCTGAGCTCAGCACAGATCAGGGATCGAACCTGGTACCTTCCTGCCCTGGAAGGCACGTCCACCAAACCTTCAGGCAAGACATTGTACCTCAGTTTGCAAACCGTCCATTTCCTCTCGGTTACCGACCTTGAGCAGAGCTTTTGTTGAATTGCTACCTTTCTCACATCAGAGCAGTGAAGTGCTCAGGAAACGCCAGGAATAATCTACCACAAATTACATTTATTATAGCGCCCTTCACTTTAGTTACCCCTCGCTCACTCGCTCGTCAAAAGTTAGCAACATTCACTGACTTTGCAAAGTTGACTAGCCCAAGAGCCTCCCACAGGGTTTATAGACTGAGAATGAACCCTTATTAAGGTGTCAAGGGTTTAAGTAATTGAATTGAGAGAATCAACTCGCAGATTTAATGCTCGGAGCTGAAAATCTCTCATCTCACACAAGGAATCATGACACCCTGTCTCCCCCAGCCAACCGAGAAAGCGCAGCGAAAAACGAAGGAAATGAATAGGTAGGAAGTTGGCCACATTTGAGAATGATAATGTCCAGATTCAATCTCTTAGAGTTACGAGGAATTGCAAACAATCAAACGCAGACAGAACACGTTGTGCCGATCGGATCCAGGTTACATACCTGTGGAGGGGAGCCTCCTCTGGAAGCCTGTTGCCTTGTCTCCCAAAGGTGTGACTGACTCAGTTTTGTACTCAAGACTCCCTCCCCCTCCCCATCACCATGCCAACTATGGCGTCTTGCAACCGCAACCCCGAGTAATAATTAATTAAGTGGAGGAGGGAGCTATAAATCTTGCTGGTTCCACCATGTGCGTTGGCCAAGATTCAGGATTGATTGGAACTGTACCAAGTGGAGATGTTGTACGTCTGGTCTGCCTATTGATTGGCCTCTCAGTAGCCCCTCATTTAGCTATAGCAAGTTTCAGCTGCACCTGGATTTGTTCCTTCCCAGCTTACTCTGCAACTTATAATAATTTGCACTGGTCATGTAAAATAATAATTATCCTTGCATTTGGTATAGACCGTTTTCACGTCTTCAAGACGTTTCAAAGCACTTCATGGAATCTACTGTGACATGTTTATTTTGTGGGTGAATCGCGGTAGCCATTCATTCATTCATTCATTCATACATTCTTTCTTCCACCCATGTCCATTCAGACTACAAGACATTTGAATCCCCTTCTCCCCACACACACTTTACACCAAGAAAAAGCACATTTCAATCCCCTTAGTTGGAGAACTACTCACTCAGTAAGTGAAGGGTACCAAGAAGCCCAGAATTCCCCCTAGTCTTACCCTGTACCACTGTTTTATCTTAATATTTAAGAGTGGCAGAACTGTTGAAAAATTAATACATTTAGCCTTATTTGGGAAATATGAGAATACTGTAGTTTAATTTAAGCCTGGATTTTAAAACTGCACCTCTTTCTGCGTAATTTGACCTACAGGTTGAAACAAAATAAATGCACCCTCATACCATCCTCTGGTATATCCTGTGAAGCGCTTTGAGACATCGCTTGACGATGTGATAAGGCACTAAAGGGAAGATTTGCCCAATAACAACTAGCATTTATATAGCTATATCCACACAGGAGTGTGTTTGAGAGACACACACAGGAAAACCAGCAGTGATGTCCCATCAGGAGTTTGACAAGGGCAAAAAAATGTTGGCGTATTATAACACTGCATTAACCACTGGCTTGAGTAAAAAGCTTCAACTACATTAGCATTCAGCATTGATCCTTGCTGGTGAGAATATGATCACGGCTGCTCGCTAGTGTCCCTTGCTCTGTACCTGCCAATGACCTTCAGTAATATGTCTCTGGTGATGGGTGTGACCTCTAATACACTGACTTTGAGCTTGGGACCTTCCAAGCGGAAAAGCTGGTGTCATCAGTCAGTGAGAAACAACAAAACACACAAGGACGATAAGATTCACCACATAACCAATCAAAGTCTGTTTTATTTAGGTTTCCTGTTACTTCCCGTTGTCAGTTACGCAATACAATTCTTAAGTTATCAGATCCATGAGTAAAACAGGGTTTTTGCATCCACACCTGACACCTTATAGCAGACAAACTGCAAACACCATATGCAATATATATATATCTATAGTTATATGTGTGCACATACAATAGGAATATACAACACAGCAAGAAGCCATTTAGCCCAAGTTTACATCAGGGTTTGTTTAAGAAGTCCTACATCCTAATTCTCTGCTCTCTCTCCTTGTGACTAATTAGTTTCCAAAGCCCCAATAGGCTTTACTCTGACAGACAATCCTGGCAAATCATTCAATACTATCGTCAACCCTTTGAGAGAAGTTCTTCCGAACCTATCCCTTTCCTCCCCTACTCACCCACCATTTGTAGATTTGTGGCCTCTCATCTTCCAATCCCTTTACCAGCGGAAACCAAGAAAAAAACAAAGCTACAAACTAATGCCTCAATAAAAGCTCCATATTTTAAAAGGAAACAACATGATGAATGAATTATGATTTTGACTGTTTGATACCCATGAACATGTGAATCCACCAGTTGGCTTGTACCGTCCAACCCAAACTCTCGCATATTTCAATCTGGTTCAGAATGTGCTCTTGTGCCACCTTCTCATTCTTCCCCACAGCCAGGGCTTCCTTTAGGTACTGGATGGATTTCGTGTTGGTCAACTCTGGGATTCCCGTCAGTGTCATCAGAGAGAAAAGGTTGATGAGCAGGTTGGAGTGAGCGCGTAAATTCAGATACGCCTCAATGCAGATATCCTGCAAAACACAGACGCCCACAGGGCAGCAGATTCAGTGGTTCACTTACAACAACTGGTATTTATATAGCGTCCCTCGCGCGGGGTAAAGTCCCAGAGCACTTGACAGTGACAGAGCACAACGCCGAGGTGATCAAAGGCAGGTTGAAGAAGAAGGTCTACAGGTACGATGTAAAGATGGTGAAGGAAGGGGCAGAAGGAGGGATAGAGGGAGAGGAATAAGATACCATCATTTTTTTATTGAGAAACCCAGGTGAAGCTTTTTTTTAAATAAAGAGGGGATGACTGAGGTTCGTGAGGAACTCAATCTTGAAGCCATAGAAATTTTAAGTACAGAAAAAGGGCATTCAGCCCATCGTGTCTGTACTGGCTCCTTTAAGAGTGATTGTTTCAGTTCTGTTCACCTGCCCGTTCCCCATCGCCCAGCAGTGTAGACCTTTCTAGGAGAGAATGAGTTGGTCGAGGAAGCATTAGTCTATTTGAAGCTACAGAAGGGAAATATAAAGGAGGAAGTTCCTTTTGTAGTAATCTTTTTTGCTTTCCAACACTGTGCGTTTAACCCAAAAATTATACAGTCAATTCACTTATAGTATATCCTGTGAAGTGCCTTGATGACGTGATAAGATGGTATATCCATTGCAAGGATTATTATTATTATCATTATAATTATTACGGGACCAAAGTTTTATTCTCACATTGGGGTCCTAGCTTCACAGTCCTACCTGTCCTCCAGACAGGTCACTTGGGACAAATGTTTATCCATAAAAATAGCGTCACAACACAACTACAACAATGAATCACCCTTAAACCAATGCATGTGATAAGGTGCCATACAAACGGGAGCTCTTTCCTGGCATTTGACCCGTAGGGCAAAGGGCACATTGCTCATACATGGAGACTGAGAAACGCATTCCTAGAACATCCCACTGGAACAGGTCAAAGAGTATAACTGGCACGAGATGATCAAGGTACCTACACAAGATGTCAACTAAATAAAATCTCTCACAGTTAATCCAAATGAAAAGATTGTGTTCCCCCAATGGCTACCCAGGTAAAGTCCAATCTTATATGGATCCAAATCCCATTGATGAGATCAAGACAATTGTGATATCTTTATACAGTATAGATAACCCAGGACAGACAGAATCTACAACCTGCCAATTCGATGCTTCTCAATTTCACACTAATAACAACAATAACAAAATTGCACTTATAGCGCCTTTCACGTCGGGAGGACGTCCCAAAGTGCTGACAGGCAGGTCGGGACCCGAGCGGGAGGGGGGGTGGGGGGCGGGGGGGGGAAGGAGAGTGGGAGAAGGGGAAGAGTTACTGGGGCAGCCGAAGGTGCGGTCGAAGAGATGGGATACGCTTCTCTAACACACAATGTCAGCCTCCTTCTCACCTTGAATCTCTGAAAGTAGAGGCTGGATCTTTTGTTCACTTTCCCCATCACAAAGAGAAAGTCTGGCGTCAGGACAAACGGGGCTCTCTCACGGTTCACCCCCAGAAACCGCTTGGTGTGGCCCAAAATGTGCCCAAAGTCAATGTGAAACAAATTCCCTGAAAAAAAACAGAGAGAAAGAACAGGTCAGGAACAGGGATTATGTTTCTTTGTGTGTTGGGGATTTGAGGACGGTGGGAAGGGGTGGTGGGGGAATTACTGCTATAACATATTTTAGTCGTCCGTTTGGCAAAGCTTTGATTTTCTTGCTGCCCACTAATAATGATCGATCTCCTATGCGCTCATCCTTCAGGGACACGGCTTATAGGAACGTAGCAACATAGGAACTGGAGTAGACCATTCAGGTCCTCAAGCCTGTTCCACCATTCTCTCGAAGACGTGATAAGGCGCTAGATCAAATGCAAGGATGATTATTATTATTGTTAATGTTATTCTGTTGGATCGTGGCTGATCTGTAGCCTCAACTCCAATTGGCTTCATGTTTCTCACCGCACTCCAAAGGCCAGAGGTCGTACCTTGTGCTGTGATCATGATGTTATCATTGTGCCGGTCACCGATGCCCAGGATGTAAGTGGCAATGCAGTATCCGGCGCAGGAAGTGACAAAGGTCTCCATGGCTTGGTAATACTGGAGAACAAAGAGGACATCATCACTGGTGAGAAGGGCAAGTGAGAACCCCTCCACATTTGTTGTTCTCTCCCTCCCTCGCTCTCTCCCTCCCTCCCTCTCACCCCTCCCCCTCCTCTCTCTCTCCCTCTCACCCGCCCACCCACCCCATCACTCCCTCTTTCCCACCACCAGGAGGATGCCCCAAGGCAGACTATTGGACTGCGGAAATGGGGGAGAATCACAGGTTGAGGCTTCACACCCAATGTCCACGTAGGCGTGTGCCTTCCAGCAGGAGTCAGAGAGACCAATCGGGAGGGGACACCTCTCTCCGACCTCTCTGGAGACATCGGCGTCTATCGTTGCATCCCCTGTTCGGGAATCAGACCAGTGGCGTGGCTGTAGTTACCGGTTGTGAAGGGATAACGAGAGTGAAAAACCTACTGATTCCTCCACTTGCAGCCCGGACCGCAGCCACTCGTGCAGGGCCTCGTTTTTAAAGGCCGCTGTTGTGCCCCCCTGGCTTCTCTGTACGGCAGCGATGGTGGTGGCATCTCGTACGATCTCAATCATTCCTGTAAGAATTTGCGCAAAACAAAAGGATCAGATGCACGTCCACTGACGTGATCCTATGGTTCCTGCCTCTGACTGAAGGGATGTCTCGGCCTTAACCGTGGAATTACGTAGAATATACAGCACAGAAACAGACCATTCGGCCCAACTGGTTAGGCTCCACCTGCCCTTCCTCAACTAAGCCCATCAGCATAACCTTCTAATGAAGGGACCAGTGTTAGTTGGTGTCTGTTAGTGTCAGTGTTAGTGGCTGCCTGGTTGGAGGAAGACACCATGGGTGGATCCATTCATTGTGACACTGGATTGTCCAGCTTCACTGACGGCGCGTCGAGAGAGGCTCTACAGAAGTCAACTGCTCACCCACGGAAAGGGACGAACCCGCAGGGTTAAAGCAGCCTGAAAACACAGAGCTACAGGTCTCACCCTTATTATTGTCGTCCTATTGTTTCTCCTGAAGTTGCTGACGTAGAAGATAGAGAGAGGTGGGGGTGGGGGTGAGGGGGGGGGGAAACACACAAGCCTGAACAAGCCCAATTTACTTAATCGCTCCTCAAAGTCCAGTCATTCCATTCCCTCAATGATTTTAGTTGCCCTCCTCTGAATCTTCTCGATTTCTCCAATATCCTTCTTGTGCTGTGGTGACCAGGAGTGTACACAGTGCTCTAAGTACGGTCTCGCCAATGATTTATAGAGTGGAGAGAGCAACTGGAGAGTAAAAGTCTGAGAGAGCAACGCAAATATTCTGAGGGAATACTATACCTATGTGATATCCGGTGGAGATACAGCCATATGGCACAAGGTTCAAATCGAGGGAGTTCTCCTGCCAGATGGAGTCCATTATCACCAAGGTCTTGGAAAGAAACCCAACAACTCATTAGCAACACATTGGCTCTGAGTTACGTGTTCAGATTCAACAGCTCGGGGAAGCTTGAGATAGTGAGAATATTCTCAAGACAGCCAGCACAGCCCCGGAGAGCGAGAGCAAGACACAGACAGAACGACAGCACACACCACGACCACACAGACAGCATCTGGCCTTGGCCACTGATTACTGTTTCTCTTCTTCTGGATTCTTAGTGCTAACTCTTGTCACAGTTAGCAACGTAGGGAAGGAATGTTCCTCTAAGGACTGAGTTCACCATCTCACTTACCTCACTGTCCCCACTATCCCCACCCATTCTCTCACCTCATCCATTCTATCCGTGCCTGAGTGGGTGTGGGTGTGGGGGGTGGGGTGGGGGAGAGCGGGCCAGGTGGGAGGCCAAGGAAATTCAATGGGGTTTCAAATAAATTTGTGGAATTAAGAAGCTGCATATGGGACGTCCTCCTGATGTGCAAGATGCTATACAGATGTAATTTTGCTCTTGTTGGAAACCTTTAGAAACTAGTTCAGAACAACAGAACAGAGTGCATTATCAGCACAGGCACCAGAAAGTGTTCTCTGTTCAGAGGGTGGTGGTGGGGGCGGGGGGAGAGTGTGTGGAAAGATCATTCCCCTTTCTCAGAGGCGTTTGCTGAATAATCTCAAACCGAACTCCCAATTGACATTGCTGTGAGCCAGACTCAGGGGAATGAATGTGTGATTGCTATAAAGCAAGTTATTCGCAATAAATTGTATTGCATCGCCCTCCTGTGTTGGGTTGGGAGAGGTGCACTTTCCATAATATTATGACCAGAAAGAAGGCTACAGTAATGATGTCCCAAGGATTGAGTGACCAATTTTGTATTCCCCCTTGAGAGATTATTATTAGGTGTGGAGAGTAAAGGAAACTTGCCCAAGGTTTCACCCTGCCTGGAATCAAACCCAGTTTAGATACAAGTGCTATAACCACTGAGCTACAGGACTCCTACATGCCCTTGTTCCAGACATAAATAGAGCATCTCACTTGAACAATGCAAGGTATGTTTTTTTTTTAAATGAAACAAACAAGTGCTCCAAACAGGTCTGTGGACATGCGAAAATGAGCGATGTTTATTTCAGTCTCACTAAATGTCAACGGAACTTTGTGAAGGCAATGATAGACCCTCGCCTGATCCTGCCTACTCTGGGTCCTCAACTGTTGCTGTGAGAGGGAAAGGAAGGTTTGAGGAGGCACTGGATATGTGTGGGTATGTGTGGTGTGTGTGTGTGTGTGTGTGGGGAGTGGGTGGGGGGAGATGGTGATGGGGGGCAGGTGGGAGGGTAGGTCAGTGGCTACCTGGATGATGAGCATGTCTTGCCGGAGGTCGTCGCCGTGTTTGAAGATAATGCCCACAGGCTGGCAGTGAGCAGAGTCCTCATCTCCGCAGCTAAACTCCAGCCACAGAGGCTTCTTTTTGGAGGCCATGATTCGGCAACGCTCCAGCTGTTGGAGGAGAAGGCAGCAAAAAGATGAAGCTGTGAACAGGAAGCAAAAATGTGTGTGTGTGTGTATGTCACTATTCTCTGTCCTTCAGTTGTGCTCTCTCTATCTCTCTCTCTGTGTGTCACCATTGCCACCTTCCTCACTCTCCCAAACTGTTTGTCTATCGTCTGTGTGTGTGTGTGTGTGTGTTTCTCTCTCTCTCTCTCTGTACGCACGTTCCTATCCCACCTTGTTTATGATTTCCATGTGTAGGTGGGAAGCATGCAATTCTCAGCTTGGTTCGCTTGCTCTTAAGCAACGGTGATGGGTTTCTGCCTGTGCCGGAACACCCGGCTGACAAAAAAAACACTTGCCTCAATAATCAACATTTCTCTGCTCCAATTTGCTCATCTATCTTGGTTTCTATCTCCTGTGTCCCTCTCCATGAATTGTGAGCAAATAATTTGTGGAGTCATGTGGCTCAGTGGTTGGAGCACTTGCCTTACAGGCGTGAGACCTGTGTTCGAATGAATCCAGGCAGATCAGGGCGAAACCTTGGGCAAGTTTCCTTACTCCGCACGCCTAATAATAATCCCTCAAAAAAACCCTACAATAATAAAATTGCTCATTTCAATCCACAACTGTTTGTGGGACACTGCTGTGTGTCTTGCTATCAAATCAATGAACCCTGAGAAATGTGTGGCAGAGTGACAAGTATGTTCTCGGCTGAGAAAACCAGAGGTTTGAAATTCCTTTGACATATTTATTGGGTCGCCTGGGTCTCTGACACATATATCACCAGCACCAAGCTTAAGATTATCCAAACCAGACTTAGTTCCAAATATCTCTGCCACCTACGCATGCAAATCTCCCTGTGTCTGGAATGGAATGCTTGCTCGCATGCTTGCACGCACTCACTCACTTGCATCCTGTTTAGGATGCAATCCCTCCACCTTGTCCCCTTTTTTCAGATCACACCTCAAGACCTTCCTCTTTGACCGTGCTCCCACCCACCCACCCTCCTCCCCGGCCTCGCCATCAGACTCCACCACTGTTGAGTGGTCCAAGATGCTATGTGAAGCATCTTCCTATGTGAAGGGCCCTATAAAATGCAAGTTGTTGTTGTTAGCTATCTGCCTATCCAAATTCCCCTGATGAGCCAGGCTGGCTAGTGTGTTAGTTATCAATGTCTTTGAACACTGCAGACCTGCTAGGCTGAGGAACTAGACTACCGAGATTTAGCAGAGAGAGTTGACTCCCAACAATGTGTTGTCAAGCGTGTCAGCTCAGGAGGCAACTCAGTTCCAAGCAAACCCAAAAATGGTACCTCCTATGCCTCAAGGAAGATGGTCACTGGCACAACATTCGTGAGAACATTATCACTCCGACCTACCCACAGCTCAGACACATAACCCTGGCAACGAAGCAAAGGTTCAATCAGTTGATTGTACAGAACTTGTGAGGCAGCTCTCTACCTGTTTACAGTGGAGTCCTGTAACTCAGCGGTTAGAGCACTCGACACGCAATCGAGAAGCCTTGTTGGGCAAGTTTCCCTATTCCACACGCCTAATTATAATCCCTCAAAAAAACAACCAATAATGAATTGGTCAATTCAATCTATGACTTCTTTGTGGGACACTGCTGTGTGTAATTGGCTGTCACGTTTCGCCCACAAATATACAGTCAATTCACTTAACGGTATATTCCGTGAAGTGCTTTGAGACGTCTAGAAGACGCGATGAGGCGCCATGTAAAATGCAATGAGTATTATTAACACACCGCAAACGTAACCTGCAATGGAACAGTTCAAACCACAAGTCCCCAACACTGTTACAAATCAACCATTGGGAACAGGCAATCAATGCATCTTTCCCTGGAGCCAGTGTGGCTGTTATATTCTCACTAGCGGGCACTCCTCCTTCACTTGAATCGACACCGCTGCATTAAAATAATAATCACAATCACATCACAATGTGGGATGATGTCCTTAGATGTCCAGAATGTCTCCAAAGTGGGTCCCATAGAGTTTGCGAATTGACTGCATATTTGAAGGCTGACGTCGGCAGCTCGATTCCAGTGTTCACCCTTGTTGACACAGATGCCCAGTTAAAAATACAGCCAAGGGGCCTGTCTGACATCAACAGCACACATTGTACGTGCTCTTCATGCTCCAAACAAAAACAGCCCTATGTGCCGAGGGTCACACAGAAGCCCCCACCCCCTTCCTCCCCCACTACCTCTCCCCCCTCCCCCCCTCACCCTTCCCCCGAAGCCCCTCGTGGCTACCTTGACAAAAACAAAAACAGATGTGACTTTCAACAAAGCAATGGAAATGTTCAGCAGGTCAGAGGGAGAGATGGGTTAAGGTTTCACGTGTGACCTTTCAACAGAGCTTTTATTTTTCAGGTTCTTTCACTCCTCCCTCCCTCCCTCCCTCCCACATTCAGCTGTTTCTCTCAACCACTGCTCTCTGACTCACTTAAACTGTTTCACATCCCCAGTCTTGTCCGCCCCACCATTTTGCGGGCGGGCTTTCAGCCACTCTGCTCCCACTCTCTGGAACTCCATCCCACAGTCCCTCCTCCACCTCACTCCCTCCCTCGCCTTCGTCAAGACCTATCTCAAGACCCTCCTTTTCATCCGTGCCTTTGGTCATCCACCTACCTCTACCCTCCCCTCCCTTCACCCCTCCTGATCCCTGACTGTCCAGCTCCTTGAGACGTCCTCCTGACATGAAAGACGCTGTACGAATGTAATTTGTTGTTGTTGTTGCTCCCGCACTCCCTTCGCCTCGCCCCAGTTCTTCTCAGTTTTCTTTCAACCGCGCTTTAGGTCACCTTTTCCCCCCTCCCACTGGCTCGGCCCCGGGATCTGTTACTGAGATGCCGTCCGGCGTGGAGTGAGGGCGCTATATAAATCCCAGTTGTTTTTGTTGTTGTTGTTGTTGTTGTTGGCTGCAGTTTGTGGGAGCAGCCTACAGGGGGCGGGTTGCACCAGAAGCAGTAGACGTGACAGCTGGGAATGTGCACTTAGGTGCGTGTTGAGTGGCGCCCGTCACTTTGTCAAGCGTACAATCTTTCCTTTTAAAAATACAAGTAGAGCATGCAAGCATTCTGCTATTCAAATCCCTGCACAGAGCAAAAATGCCCGAGGCATTGTTTACCCAGCTCCACGGTGCGTTTGTGTATATTGGTGTGTTAGTGCAACTTTTTTTTATCCGTGCAATGAGTTACCCTTTAAGACTGGGAAAGGCAAATGCTTTCGGTTGCGGAGACTTCTGTGTGAGATTGTATTGATGAGTGAGATCCATTGTGTTGCTGTTTGTGTTCTCTGTGGAAGCGATTGCTTTATGGTTACGAAAGGTCCCTTTTCATGTTGTCTCCAGTGGGGCGCACCTTGAATTCTGATTAGAATTTTATCTGGAGAGTGTGCTCACCGCACCTCAACCAAGTTAAACTGAACCACTTTCCGCAAGAGAACGATTGTGGTCTCCATAGTTAACACTTAGCCTCCCCACCTCCTTCCCCCAGGCTCTCCAGGCCACAAATTGTCCCAGGATAATGCGTACCTGATCCCTGTCTTCACAACCATCTGAGCAAGTCAGGATTCCTCTCTGTCAGGGTAAGCCTGGCCTGAGCCTAGTGAGCTCTGTGTTCCAGTATCTCCTCCTTCCTCTTTGTGAGGACAGATCAACCCCCCCGCTCAGAAGATCAGAAGTACCATAATACCCATCCCAGCCATCAGAGGGTTGAAGGCATAGCTGTTGTCGGTAGCTAAATAATAATTATAGAATAATAATAATAATCCTTGCATTTGATATAGCGCCCTTATCTTCGAGGTGGGCACTGCTATGCGGAATTGAGCCCGAAAAGCTTCGCAGAATGTACTGTAAAGTAAGTTGGATTCACATTTTGTGAGCTAAATCCTCCCACGTTATGGGGAGATTGTGTCGACATTCACTTGTGAGTTTACTCGGCTGTATACACGAGTGAATTCCAACAGCAACACTCGTTTTCTGTCATGTGCGCAACCCGAGGAATAATTAGTAAGGACAGACACAACGCGAGCTTCAGCGAAAAGGTCCAGTTACTCACGCCCTGAACACAGGGTCTCGGAATACACTCGCTCACATAGTAAGAACGGGAGCTGACCACATATTGAAACCATCACTCACTAGGATGCTGCCTGTCTTGATCCGAGGGTCATAGGGAATAAGGAAATCCTGTGGAAGGTCTGCCTTCCTCAGCATGTCTTGGAGCAAGGATGCAGCTGAAATGAGAGTGGCACTCAGTTACCCAGCGGGGGATTTGTTGTCACACAGCTAGGAATATCTGTAGCAAAGCTAAACAGCGGCAACATTCCTCACTTCGCTATCCATCATTCCAGTGTCCAACTCCTATCTCTTTACCCACTTTATCTCTTCTCACTCCTCCTCTCAACCTTTCTCTCTTTGGCTCCATGGGTCCACTTCCTACCCTCCTTGCCCCTCCAGCCTTCCTTATTTTGCGAGCTACACTTAGCAGCTAATTGTGCACAGCAGTGTCCCACAAAGAGTGAGTAATAAATTTTATTTGGGGGGACTGTTGGCCAGGACACAGTGAGGAACTCTCTTCTCTTTTCGAATAGTACCAATGGACCTATAATATCTACCTGAACAGGCAAACAAAAGCTCAGTTTAATGTCTCATCCAAAGGAATGCAACTTTCGAAAATGCAACCGCCCCCCACTCAGTGTGCTGCACTGGAGTGTCAGCAAAGACTAGGTGACTGGGGGCTTGAACCCCCAACCTTCTGGCCCAGAGAGAGAGGCAAGAGCGCTAGCACTGAGCCAGGCTGACACACAATGGGGGCAGTAAAATGCGATTCCTTAAAATCCTCCATTCCGCATAATTGAAGTGCGAACGTCGGATTTGCCGACGTGGAATCAAAGACTCGGTAGCGGTGTGACTCACCGTTTGGTGGCAAGTCATTTTTCTCTGGAATGATCTTCTTGATGTCAGTAGCGATCTGGCGGAGGCTTTCCACAACCCAGACCTGCTTATAGAACTCATCCAGCATAGATTTGCCACACCCCAAGAGGTATGCTTCCAGAATGACTGCAAAGCGGTCACAGAAATAGGGAGAGCCTGTTATCTCACTCCGTAAGTACCAGAAGAAAAAGTGGCCGATTCTTTTGCTCTGTTGGAAAGCAATATGGGATGGTCATGTCAACTAGGGGGAAGGATAGGAGAAGAGGAGAGGGGAAACAAAAGGGGAGAGATATGGGGAGAGAAATGAGGGAAGGTGGGGGGAAGGAGAGAGATAAGAGTGTCAACTGGGGGGAGGATAGGACGAGAGGAGGGGAAATGAGAGAGGAGAGACGAGGGGAGAGAAACGAGTGATGTGGGGAGGGGGAGAGCAAAGTATGAGGGGAGAATGGAGGGGAATAGGGGGAAAGGAAAAAACAAAGGGAGTAGTGGGGAAGAGAGGAAGGGAAAGTTAGAGGGGGAACGAGGGAGACAGAGAGGGGCAAAATAGTGGGTGGGGGAGAGGAAGAGGGAGAGATGGGGAAGTGAATATATGACAGGGGAAAAGTGGGCAAGGAGTGTGGGTGGGAAAGGGGAATGAGGGGGAGGAAGGAAGGGAGGGAGTACACAGTGTAGGCCAACTGTTTAATGAAAGGCTTGCTGTTTTATATCTGACTATAGGAAGTGATAAATCTTTTCCCATTGCTTCACAGGCTAACTGAGGTCAGCAGGAATCACATGCAACTGCAGCACAGCAACAAAAAAAAAGAATGAACTTGCATTTTTATACAGTAGCATTAAAAACCTATTTTGCTGGATTTACTGTTCATGTTAGTGGCTGTTTTTGTATTCTGAAACTATTGCACATTCACACCACCAACCACCACTAATAAATGGCTTCCTTTCCTTCCAAGTCCTGTTGCAACTTCCAACAATTCGAGTTTAATCATCTATTGACTGTATAATAAAAGAGGTCGGTCTCACTCACCCTCAGTCCACGTCGAATCAAGAGTCTTGCCAGGGCACTGTCGTGGTACGGCTCAAATTTCAAAGCCTGGAAGAGACATTCTAAAATAAGAATCCTTGAGTTTGATAGAGTGCCTTATCACTACACTGAGACGCTTTGACAACAAACAACAAAACAACAAATTTACATTGATAGAGATTCAACTCAATCAAGCTCTGAGATCTGGCAGTGGTGTTACCTGCACAAGTTGAAGGAGGTACCGCAGCAACTCATTGTTGTCTAGTTCTTCCAACCTCTGGACAGCGAGGTTCCTGACTTTCTCATCAGCAAAACGGATGCTCAAGAGTTCCAGGGTTACTGCTATGTCCAATTGCTGGGCATTCCAGTGGTCACAGATGCAGTGTATTTCCTCTACCGCTTCCAGTTTGCCCCAGTTAACGGAGGTAAGGATATTGGGCAGTGAATTGCCATATCGGGAACATTGTTCTGTAAACTGCAGATTATTTTCTGAGACAGTCAGAGGGTTCGGTAGTTTGTCACATCTGATATTCTTTGCCGAAGTGAGTTCTGCGTCTTCTGACATCTGGTTAATGCAATTGGATCGAGATGTTCTACCAGTGGGTAGGACTAAAGGGTGACTGTAGGTATCCAATACAATACAAATGGCCATTGAGTTGTCTACATCAGGGTTAGTTTTGGATGATAGTTGGTCTGCTTCGTGGGTGAAAAGATCCTCCTCTCGGTCAGAGTAAGGCCACATGTGAAGAATGTGTTCCCCTTGTTGAAGGAAGGATCTGTGGTCAATGAGCAGAAAAGACACAAAATACAAGAGTTTTGTTCTCCTTTTATAGGAACCTGCCTCTTCAAGATGTTGTGGAGGAGTTTTGGCATCTCGCATATTCAAGCTCTCAAAGTCCACGCCGTAGACGAAGAAACTCAACCTGGATCCCCATGGCAGATTCTTCACCAACATATCGAATTCTAACCAAACGTTCCATATTACTTCTTCCGTGAAAGGCAGAGGCTGGGACCTTGTGGAAGAGAGAATGGTTTTGGAATGCAGAATGCAGGCCTCCACATATACATATGGAAGACTTTTGATTGGACGGTCTGGGCAATCGATTCCGACTACTTTGACACGGAAGCGTCTGTTGCAATCCCAAAGAGACAAGACCAGAATCTGCTCGATATCCTTGTTTCTGAAATTCAATTCATCATGGGTAGCACATAGACCTGCCTGTGGATCAACCAAAGGCCAGTCATCGGTATCGACCTCATCATCTTCTGCACATGGAGCGGGCACTAGTGATAGCCGAATTTCCTCTTTGTTCTTGACACACTTTCTAATCCAGATAAAGTCTATCAGTGGCCTGCCTCCAGTGATGTGCTCTTCTCTCCCACACACCTTGAAGGCTAAACTGTCTTCAGGGTGATGGATTGGCCAGCCTTTATCTGCCATTTTCTGCATGTAGGAATGAATAATCTCAACTGGAGTGTTGGTGATACCTACTTTCATTTTGTGGCTGCTGCCATTATAGTGAATAGTAACCACTAATCCTCCTCCTATCAGTTGCGTAAGGCTCTTAGGAAGAGGAGATGAGACAACCCAAGGTTCCATTGCATAAGCCCTAACATCACGGCGAGATAACTCAACCTGCCTTGAACTCGCCAGCTTCTTCTGGACGAAATGTAGTTCATTGCATCGATGGGTCACAATATTTCTGATGTCATATCCGATGAGATAAGTCAACTTCTTCCGAAGCTTGTCACTATCTTCCGTCTCTTTAGGGTTGCTCTTGATGTAGATTAAACCCTTCTTCAACCCCAAACTCTTCCAATATCTCACAGGATCTAGAGTCTGAATGATCTGATAGTCATCGTATATCTCGTACCATCTCTCGTTCTTCTTGTATAAAAATTGGTAGGAGTCGGGATGAGTGAGGGTATATATGGATGGATGAACACTGTCCCGTTTTGCTTGCACCCATGTCAATATCCGTAGTTGTCCCACAGTCTTGTGGCCTGGGATTTCTACAGTAATCACTTCATTCTGTTCAACGTTCAGTTTCTCTGTGGGCAGGACACAATCAAAGACTATTGTACCGAGGTTCAGAAAAGGCTCATATCGATCGTATTCTTCCTCAACCTTGCCAGAGGAAGTCTTTCCTTGCGAATAACCATTTTCATTCAGAATTTCCATGTTATTTGTCTGAAAAATAGATATTTTGAGTAGTAATTTGAAAATTGGCTACAACAACAAAATTACATTTATACGGAGCCTTTCACGTCGAGAGGACGTCCCAAGGCTACCAAGTTTATCTCACAACCACTATACTTTACAGTGTATTAAATGCAAATAAGATGCCTCATCACACCATCGAAAAGCGCTTCACAGGATTTTGCGGATTCGTAGGTAAATGTGGCAGCAAATTTCACATAGTAAAATCCTGGAAATAGCTGTGATGAAAATGATCCATTTTATGAGGATGGGGGGGGGGGGGGGTTCTGCCGCATTTTTTTGGGGGGGGGGTTCTGAATATACTGTAAATTCACTTTACAGTATATTCTGTGAAGCTCTTTAAGACATCTAGAAGACGTGAAAAGTGCTATATCAAATACAAGGATTATTATTATTACTACTTGCCCCAACCTATCTCTACAACCTCCTAACCCCCTACCAACCTGTCCACTTCCTCTGCTCAGCGGGTTCCGGCCTACTCCATGTCCCTCCACCCACCTACCATCGGCGAGCGAGCCTTCAACCACTCTGCCCCCAACCTCTGGAATTCCATCCTGCGGTCCCTCCACCTCACCTCCTCCAAGTCCTGCTTCACGACCCTCCTCTTTGACGGTGCCATCGGTCACCCTCCTTCCCTCCCCGATCCTGGCCCCAGGTCGGGTCTGAAACACTGACTATCCAATGTCTTGGGATGTCCTCCCGACATGAAAGCTACTATACCAATGTAATTTTGTTGTTGTTGCATATAGCCATAAAGATCCAGAAAATCTCAATATAAGATTACCCCCTTATTTATTACCATATAAACATTCCTGCGCTCTGCTGTCTGATCATTTGAAACTCTTCGAAAGATGGTGCCAGGCAGTAGCAAATCCCATTGACAAGCAATCCAACATTTCATGTTGTCTCAGAGACTGTTCACAAACTCACATTTAAGGTGTGCACCCTGTACATTTGAATAGGTAGAAATTATTATTCGTACAGTGCAATCTCCAGGCTGTTCTTAACAATCAGTGGAAAGCGGATGGTGACTGCCCATGAAGGATCGAAAGGGTGTGGGGGAACATCATTTTCACTAGGGAAACAATATATGCAAAGATTAATTTTCCTAAGATAGTCTACAGGCCCCCCAAAAAATCAGTACTTGGTAAACAACAAGAAAATGAATCCACATTTAAGTACAGGTAGTTTAATTTGTATAAGAACGTAAGAAATGCTAGATGAAAAAAGACCAAGGTCCATCTAGTTCGCGTTCCACGTTCCTGGCGATCGCTTCCACGCATGTCCTGAACTGCCTAAGTAAGTGTATCTGTCTTATCCCTTTAAAGCCACAGCACATACAGCCTGGCGTGTTCTCTCCCTCACATGTACAGGTCAATTTTTTTTTGTTGCAATTTCTCCAACAACAGAAGCAGTCAGACCTCAAACTAAATTGAAGTTCTCAAAGAGTTGCTCCAATTTCCTTAGTTAGGGCATTGTCTCAATCCTAGGACTGTACACGATGAGGTGACTAGCTAGAAAGTTGGAGGGATATATTTGTCTCAGTAGTTTGGTAGCAGGAAACATCTGTCATCTGTGATGAAGTGTGTGTAAGTAACGGAAGGTTACAAAAAAAAAGCAAAATACTACAGATGCTGGACATCTGAATTAAAAATAGAAATCACAGGGAACACACAGCAGGTCAAACTATGAAGAGAGGAAAATTAGTTCATGTTTCTGAGGCAACATTCTGACAAAAGGCTGTCGACCTGAAACGTTAACTAATTTTCCTCTCTCTGTAGATACTGCCTGACCTGCTGCGTGTTGCCAGCAACTTGTGTAAGTATTTGAAAGCTGATTCTGATATGTTGAGCAACATCCTTAATCATGGTTAATCGGTTACCAGTACACTTTGTTCAACAACACAGAGTAACAGCGCTGAGCGATGTATCAAAGGATAAAGACTGTTTGCTCTAAACATTAAGTACACAAAGCTGCCTATGTATTTCTGCTGGGAGATGGCATGCGAGCGTCCCATTAGCAACACTTAAGAGACACCGCTTGCGGCTCTGTGGAATGGGATGTCACAGACCAAACCAGGGAACAGACTAATTAACAAACATCAACAAACACATTTGAAGAAAAAAAAGTCACAGCAAAAGTCAATGAAGTTGTTATGCAATTTTGCTTTGAGGTTACGTCGTTGAGTCACTGCACAACAACAATAAAAAAAAATTAAAAATTGTGAAAGTGTATGTAAGTAATGGAAGGTTTAAAAAAATACTGCCGATGCTGGAAATCTGAAACAAAAGCAGAAACCACCAGGGGCACTCAGCAGGTCAGGCAGCAACTATGGGGAAAGGAAAGTGAGTCAATGTTTCGGGTCCACGACCCTTCATCCAAACTAGGGCATGTTGAGAGGGAGAGGCTTTTTACAGAGAGGGGAAGGTAAGGCAAGGAAGACAAAGGAGGAAATGTGGTAGAGGGCAGGAGATGATGGGTTAAAGTGCAATGCACATAATAATGAATAATCCTTGCATTTGATATCGCGCTTTTCACGTCTTCTGGACGTCTCAAAACGTTTCACTGAAAATACTGTAAAGTGAATTGACTGTATATTTGTGGGCGAAATGTGGCAGCCAATTGCGCATAGCAGTGTCCCACAAACAGTTGTGGATTGAAATAACCAATTTCTTATTGCTTGTTTTTGAGGGATTATTATTAATCCTTCGTTAAGAATTATGTATGTGTATTTGTACTGATTCACGAATGATACCTGTGGAGCTACAGCACAAACAATTCCACGCAAATCAGTTGCTGGAAGTGTACACAAGGCACAACTTCCTGCATGTGGTAAAACAATACAACACAGAAAACCCGAGGGCTCGCCTCATCGCAGGTTCAAGGTTAATGTGGAGATGGCTTGGAGGAGGACACAAGACCTCCATGCCCATTATGCTTTGGTTTGCAGGGTTATCAAGGACACGCCCAACCCCCAGTGACTGATCTGATCTACTTCTCCCAAGTCCCGCTTAGCTGGGTGCTTGAAGGAAGAGATCTCATTAAAGCTAAATAGGCTCCAAGGTGATATGCTTAGGAACAGAATACTGTAATAATCATCCTTACAGATGACCTAGCGCCTTATCACTTCTCAGAGATGTCTCAAAGCCTTCACAAAATATACTGTGAAGTGAATTGACTGTATATTTCGTGGGCGAAACGCAACAGCCAAATCGAGCACAGCATAGGATGATGGGTTTCCACATGTGTGGCGACAACCTGGTTACCCCCCCAAAAAAAACCCCACCACAGATGGGCCTAAACCTTGAAACCCTCTCTGCCTCCAGCGTGTTGAGTGACAAATCAATGTGGTTCAGAGCACTCCATCCCTTCATCCAGCTGCTTCCCCTATAGAAGCTCGAGAGCCTGAAATCTATTGCTCGGGAATAAATATTCAGCAGTTCCCACTGGCGTTAAGCTCGCAGCATCAATTGTCAAATCAGGTTATCACAGCAGAGCTGCAGTAGCAGCCTAGCATCTGATTATATTTACATGGCAACCGGTTTGCACTTAACCTTCCCCACATAGGGAATGGAAAGCAGAAATGTGCTGCAACCCTCACTTAGTCATGCAAATCTGTGAGAAGAGAGCCCTGCCCCCTCCCCCTCCATCTCTGTCACCCCTGCCTCCACTCCCCCCCTCCCTTTTGTCAATTTTTTTTTGCAGTTAAAATTCTTGCAGATCAAAGACTGGTTAGAAACAACACAGTCCTTAGATACACCCACCTGTCAATCAGCCAGCAAGGGTTCATGTGATACAACCATTACACACGTCTTTCCACCTACCCCCCCACCCCTCTCCCCTATATACCAACCCCACTCATTTATTATCCCCTAGATCAAGGGTAAATCTAGTTAAGGTTACAATAATGTGTGCTTAGATAATGTAGGGCTGATTTTCCATGTAATTTAGAGGCCTGTATGCTTGCAGCAAGAATTCTCCTTGTATCAGTGAAGTGCACCTTTCCCTCTGCTTCCTCTGGCAGATGGTTAATTGCGCAGTGGCTTTCTTGATCGCCCTGCACCCCCTCCCTCCTAACCCATCCAGTTGCAAGCTATTGTGTTCAGGTTGCCATGGAGGGGGGGTGGGGGTGGATAGGGATCTATTGAATTAGCTGAGCATGAAAGAAATCAGGGGCCCCCCTTTAGAAACGGACTGTCATTAAATACCTGCAAGGGGTCCAGTAACAATAGTCTCAGTAAAATTTTGACTGATTTGAGCCCAGATCCTCTCAAATTAATTTAACGCAGCTCATTATATCATACAACCCACAGGGAGTTGACTGAAAGCAGTGACCCATTGAATGGTTGAGACCACATCTTATTCACATTATCTCGACTATGATATCTGCAGGCCTCAATAGCGAGCATTGGCAGATTATTTGACTGAGCCGCAGTCAACCCTGTCATCCGTACGGTTGTATATTTCAGTGGACGAGTGGTGTCAGTGTGCAGCAACTGTGTTTGATCTCTCTCCACCTAACCCCTAATTCATACATTCTGGAACCAATTACACTCAATACTTTCAAGGTCCCCGGCTCAAACCAAGCAGTTAACCAGCAAAATGCAGAGGAAAGCAATAACCTTACCTTTTTTCTGGTGCCTCATGCCTAAATGTCTCAAAGTGCTTTAAGGCCGATTCTTATTAATCTCCTCACAGCATAAAATGGGAAAGAAAATGCTGTATAAAATTCCCTTCTCCAGATTAATTCTGTAACTAAGCATTAGTGACTCACGTTAGGTTTCTGTGAGCTTGTTTAACAGGTCCTTTGAAGCACAGAGGTTGGGTTTGAACACTTATTATGTCACCCAATCCTCCTGTCCTTGGCCGTATTTTTGGTTGAGCTCTTTTTGCCTCTGATCTCCGAGCTTCATCATGTCCATGTGTAACAAGTCATAGTTTGAAGATCTGTTATTTGAAGCAGTGTAGCTTGATGTGTTCAAAGCTTCAGAAAGAACCAGTATTAAAACAAGATGCTTCATTTGTATCTGCAACTACTATTTATCTTGAACTGAGTGAAATGCAAATTAGCCACACACTTTAATTATTGAATGAGCATTAGGAATAATTTGCAAAGGAAGTACAAACAATTCACCGGAATTATCATGGGACAAGTCTACCAATGTTCATTACAGATGGATAAAAATATAAAAGTGGACTTTGAAGATGAGGTGAGGATTTAAGATTTATTTTAGGAAAGCAATAAACTGGAAGGAAATATAACATTAGTTAAAATCAATAGAAAAAGATCAGAAGAAATTGCTTAGCAGAGTCAAGGGTCAGCGGAGTCAAATATATGCCAGGCTAACAGTTAACTTGTCCTGTCTTTTGGTCAGCTTTTGCAGTATATTATGTGAAGTGCTTTGAGACATCTTCATTATTATTATCTCAACAATATCAAATGGTGAACAATTCCAACCCCCCACCCAGCCATTTCCCGACTGCGTTTGTGGGACATTGCTGCTTTTGTCTGCAAATATACAATCACCACTTCATAGTAAACAAAAATCCCTTTGAAGTGCTTTGAGATTATATAAGGACAAGGCGCCATACCACTTGCAAAGTTTACATCTCTTGCCACCATAGCAAGGCACTGTAAGACTTCTGCTGATTAAGGACTTTAGCATATCGTAAATACAGTATATTGTTTTTGAAACGTAACTATTTTTCAAACTGAAAAAGAAATAGTTGTGCTTTATCAGGGAGTATATAACACAGTACAATAATTAGATAATTAAAATATACACTTTGGCTGTCATATACCACAGCTTTGAGGAAAATAGGTCAAGTGCGGGCTGTGTAGATGCAAAGATTGTTTGTGGCTCATGTGAACTCCTCAGTATTATCCCTTAGCTCCGAGCACTTCTATTGCACTGTAAAAGTGGCATTGTACATTTATATTTCATAATTACTTCACCGCTGTTTCAGACAGATCCCAGCTGATGTACACGTTGATGCTGCTGTTGCCTAGATCCCATTTATGCTGAACTTGCCAACTACTGTACTGACGGCAGCAGCTGAAACAACTGTGCTTCCCTGATCCCTGGGCCCTCCTGTAGGCAAGTATTGTTCAAGAGAACACACCCTGTAGTTTGGCACTGGCTTTCTAAATGAGCTAACAAGCAGACTCTTGGTTTAATTCCCAGGTCACACCTACTCAGGCTGTTCCTGTGCCTGTAATACATCAGAGCCAGCCACTAATCTACTTGTGATACATTTTTGCATCGCATTTCTCTCAATCTCCATTGTCAAGAGTTCCAGCAGAAGTTTTACCACCGATGTTCCCCAGCTATCCCCTTTTTGAGGTCTCTTACCTTCGCTCTATGCATGCCCTTTTGCTAGGAGCAGGAACTACAAAGTTTCTCTGCAGCCATAACAACACAGAGATGAATGCCAGCCACCGACACATGCAAATAGCAGCAACCTGTCTACTCTCGCTCCCTCCCACACCAAAAAAAACAGGATCAAATTTATTTTAGGCCTAAGTGCATGGTGCAGTTTGTTAGGCCTACAGACTTTGTTGAAGTGATATTCTGATTGTACTATCTAGTGCAATGCTGAGCTACGCAGTACAGGAAGGATCCAGTTACAACCACTGCTCTGACATGAGTTAGCCAGGGCAGAAGCTTAGAACGCAACATTTGGCCTCAATCTTCAGGCAAAGGAAACCAGGCAAGATTCTTGCTTCTCAAGAATGTGCCAGCATTTTGGGGAGGAAACAGAATTTGATATTCCCTTTTTTAATAAGCAGTCTACTTCCACTTGACTAACACGTATAAAGTAGCAATAATAATAATCTTTGCAGTTGATATAGTGTCTGTTACACCAGGAGGACGCCTCAAGGCGATTCAAATGATTTACTGTAGACGGCAGCAACTGCATTTTTGAAGGCAAATGCAGCAATGTCCCACAAATAGCTACAAAATGACTGACCATTTTAAGAGGGATTTTTGGGCAGGACAAGGACACTAGGAGAAACTCTCTTTTCTTTTTGAATAGCACACAATTCACCATTTGGGCAAATAATCAGAGGTTTACCAACACAACAAAATTACATTTGTATAGCTGTACAAGACATCTAGAAGATGTGAAAAGCGCTATATCAAATGCAAGGATTATTATCATTATTATTTGAAATAAATGAAGAGAGTTTTTCCCTAGTTGCCTGGCAGACCATCCCCCAAATAAAATTGGTTATTAACTCAAGGCAGCCACATTCACTCACAAATTACACAGTCACACCACTTTACAGTAATATTCTGTGAAGTGCTTTGAGGTGTCTCGAAGATGCGGTAAGGCACGATGTCAGATGCAAGGATTATTATTAAACTGTAATAATCTATTCTATTTTTAAAGTTATAAATACAACATTCATTTATTTCATTTTGTACAAAGAATGTTTTGTTCTATGTTCTCACAATTGTCAGGTTCATTAGAAAAATAATACAACTTACATTCTCCTGTTGTACAATCTGCCCGACCTCTGCACTGACAGTGATGGCAGCTACCAGTCATTGCTTTCAAATGATCGCAATGATCCCTCGGTCCCCTCCCTCACTTTCTCACATGTTATTTCTCAGTTAATGTAATTTCTTGCAATAAAGCATGTTCCTTGATTTTGTAACAAAAGCATATTGTGACCAAAATAGGGAACCAAGTCTGATGTTCCTCCTTACAACAATGTTCCCAAACCCTCTTTACATTTACTACTCCCTTGCACTTCCACTCAATATTGTCTGTTGCACTCTTGAACTTCACTCTGTGGGGACTCTGTGATGCCCATTTGCTGAGATTATAAAAGAAGAATTCTACAATGATTTTGTTGGTCAGTCGAGTATCCTGACACATGCCAAAACCCATCATCGTTAACAACAACAGAATTACACTTGAATAGCACTTTTCACGTCAGCTGGACGTCCCAGAGCTGGGGTCGGGGACAAGCAGAGTGGAGGGAAAGGGGGGGGGGGGGAAATTTGGGGTGACCGATGGGACCGTCGAAGAGGAGGGTCTTGAAAGAGGCTAGGGAGGGGGCGAGGTGGAGGGACTGTGGGATGGAGTTCCAGAGGTTGGGGGCAGAGTGGCTGATGTCTTGCTTGATGATGGTGGGGTGGCGCAGGTCTGAGCCTGCTGAGCGGAGGGAACGGGCAGGTTGGTAGGAGATTAGGAGATCGCAGATCTCGAGGCTGTGGAGAGCTTTGAATATTAAGAGTATACAAACCAGACAGAGTTCCACATATGTAGGCCACGTATACATGGGATATATATGTATTTGAATCGCTTGTGGACTTGGGAGTGAAGACTGGGACGAGTTGATCATTGGATATCCAACAAGTGCTTGTTTAAGCACTCAGGACGGAAGGTATCAGAAACTCCGATTGCCACCACCCTACTCATAGCTTGCACATATCCCTACCCGCTGAGCAATAATAATACTTGCATTTCAGATAGCACTTTCCACGTCTTCTAAACGTCTCAAAGCAGTTCACAGAATATACTGTAAAGTGAATTGACTGTAAATTTGTGGGCGAAACGTGACAGCCAATTGCGCACAGCAGTGTCCCACAAACAGTCGTGGATCAAGTGACCAAAGATTATTGTTTTTCTTTGGAGGGATTATTATTAGGCATGTGGAGTAAGGAAACTTGCCCAAGGTTTCGCCCTGCTTAGAATCAAACCCAGGTCTCTCACTTGCAAGGCGAGTGCATTAACCACTGAGCTACAGGACTCCACAGTGCAGATAGCTATAGTCCATAGATGCAGAATGATTTGAGATGTTTTAACAGAGGTGAATTAGCTCTTGGAATGTAAGGGAATCAACAGATTGATTCCCTTCACAATCTCGCAGTCTGGCTTAGATACTCTTTGCATGGCGTTGGATTTCAAATGTGTCAGCAAATTAAACAGCAGAGGCGAATATTCTCCATTGTTATTATTTTCATATCAATGACAAATAGCACATTGTTTAGGAAAAATGGAGCGAGAAGGGCAGATATATAAATCCTTAAAAAGATTTTAATATTTTAAATAATTACTGTCCGTAGTCGCTGCAATACAATAGACAGTGGAAAAAAAATTACAGAACATTTCACAGTCAAAGCATCCGTAAAAAGATAACAGAAAACACAGAACATTTAATTATATCAAAATGCATTTTTTTTTAAAGTGGAAAATTTTGAGCTTTTAAGATATAAAAATTGTCCTTAAAATTCACACTACTGCCCATTTTAAGCCGTGGAAGCACTTTTGAACAAGTTTCCTCCACCCACATGATGGAGACATTTGGACAACCTGCCAGTGTTATCTTGGGCAACTTGATTCACTAGCAATAATTCAAAGGCATTATGCCTCAGTGTTTCAGGCACACCAAAACTTTTCGCATATGTGTGTGTTATGTGTTTGAAAAAAAATGCAGTTACTAATTTAACCCAAAAAATTATATTTGAGTGTTTTGAGGAGATAGTCTTTACAAAGCTATATTACAGCCACTCCTTTTGGCTACGAACTAGATTCAGATGCAGTGGACATGTTGCAGAAAACCTCAACATAGAAATGTTTGACAAGTCTTCCCTTTTGTAGACCTAACCATATTGCACGTCAAGATTATTAGAGCGAACATTCATAAACTGGATTGTAAGCAATACTGAAGCTAAGGTTAAACTTTACACTTCTCCCTTCCTTCCCGACTTCAATATTTGGCCAAAGCTTCGATAACTAGAATCCCAATCACTTGAAACTAATGCTTTAAAATTACTCTCAGCTTTTGTGCTGTTGGTTAGACAGCATCATCCAGCTTGTGTTGTAGATGATTCTCCACTCAATTAAGATGGTCAACAAATGTCCTAACGAAGGCTTTCATCCTGCAGTTGAGGCCGACTGCTTCAGAGTACTCATAGAATCATAGAATCATAGAATTTTACGGCACAAAAGGAGGCCATTCGGCCCATCTAGTCTGTGCCGGCTCTTTGAAAAGAGCGATTCAATCCCACTGCCCTGCCTGCTCCCCATAGCCTAATAGACCCGTTCTCCCTAAATAAAGATCTAATTCCCTTTTAAAAGTTGTTATCGAATCAGCCTCCACCACCTTTTCAGGCAATGCATTCCAGATTCGAACAACTCGCTGTATACATTACCAATCAACTTCCTTAATAGGCCTCTCAAATGAATAAGTAATACTATCCCAGAGAACACTTTTGTAACACTGATAAACTCTAGAGACTGCATTAATATTCCATCTACACAAAATAGGCTGAAATTTTGGACACAATAACCTGTTCTAACTTCGTTGATTTTATATGAAATTATTTTCACAGGGTGACATTATGCAATAAGTTACACGACAGCAAAAATAATGCAACAGAGCCTTACTTCGATACCTTGCTTCGTTGATATTGATATGATCAACACACACTAGTCCAAAGTCTATCATGCAACTATAACAGACTTTGTAGCAAATAAATCAAGTGACTGTAACCATTTTCAGTCACAATTTCCTCATCTTTCCAAGTGGAAACATACTCTTGTTGAAGAAGCTTAGGACAAATGCATAACAACGTTGTATGACCGAGTAAAAATGGGACTCGAACTAAAAAAAAATTTTGAAACGAAAATAGACTGCAAGTGTCCTTATCATTAATGTATAATTGAGAAGTTGACTGGTCTACTGCATCTTTGGTTGCGATTTCTCAGAGTACCGATAAGATTTTTCAGCTCTGCAAACTGGTTAAACTTGCAGAAAGGGGACCCTGTCTAACTGTCTTGCCCCCGTATCAGAAACATAGCACAGGTTAAAACACTAAACATGCTATCCTGGTTTAAAGAGGCAGTATTGCTTTCCTTGGCTATTGTGACCACAAATCTTTACAAAAACATAAATGCAATTTGTTGTCTTGTTTTAAAATGTATAATCTGTAGATTTTCTTTTTTAAAAAAAACAATATTTTATCTCATTAAAAGGCTCATAAACCAATCTCCTGGATGAAATTCCATTCTAAACGCACATGCGTAATCGCTTATAAACTCAATAAATTGTCACTGTAAATCCAGATCACAATCCCGAGGACCATCCCATCACGAGGCAGGTTAAATCATATTTTTGATCATCTTTTTAACTTGACAACGCACAGCTATGGAAAATATTTTGGGGAAAAAACATTTCAAATGACAATACTTAATTATTCAGATAATCTCAGAATTACATCTTAATTTTAAATTTTCACATATATAAATAAAAAATTAACCAAACACTGTGAATTCCACATATTAAAAATATTTGTATGTTAATTAAAATTAAATTATATTTCTTGGAAGGGTCTCAGATAAAGCTGTAACAAAGCTTCAGTGGGTCACCCACAATAAAGTGATTGCTGTGGCATGGTTGTGATTTTACCAAACAAGGTTGTGGATTTGGCACTGACTAAACTCAGGTGTCACAGCACCACACCAGAACGGCTCAAATTGTACTATAATCCCAAATCAATACTAAGGTGCCTATTTCTTCAAATATTTCACAACATGTATAGTTTTTGCCTTCTTTCTAATCTTAAAAGCTACATTTTTCTACACAAACCACATAATGCCATCTGGATTCACCTCAAGTCTTCCACTCTTCACCCCCCAACAAAAAAAGTGTTAGAAGTTCAGGATCTTGGTCTGTGCTCACTCTTGCACTAAATGACAAAGATTTATTTTCACACTATGAATTATTTTTCAAATATACCAGAAGCTTTTTTTTATTCATAATAAAATATCTGTCAATGTCTGGACCCAACAAATATACTGAAATGTACTCAGACCCACACACATTAGCTATGGTGAGGGTGGGGATAAGAGAAAGACAGTCTTCTGAAAAACAGAAACAAAAATGGTTTGTGCTGCAGCAAATCAAATCACCCATCGAAATGAAGTGTCTGTCACAGTAAGGACTTAAAAGATTTTTTTGGAAAACAATCAGTAATTTGTGCCTGTAGGAAACGTAAGAAACGAACTGGATGATACTTGATATTGACGAAGGGTTGTGGACCCAAAACGTTAACTCACTTTTCCTTTCTCTATAGATGCTGCCTGATCTGCTGAGTGTTCCCAGTAATTTCTGTTTTTGTTTCCGATTTCCAGCATCTGCAGTATTTTGCCTTTTTGATAGTTGATATATAGTTTGAGGTTAGTTTAAAAACTCATTTATGCAACAACCCTTTGGTTGGTAATGTAAATAAGTGTAGTTGTAAAAACACTAATGTAGAAAATGAGAAAACTTAACTAGAAAGCTATAAACATCTTACAAAAGCTAGTGGAAACTCCCTTTCTGGTAAAAAAAAGTAGGCTTTTTTTTATATGCCTTCCCAGACAGCGATCTATGGGGCTAAGGTCTATACCCCTGACCTGTTTTCACCTTGCAAACACACACATACATATACATAAACACAGGTTCCAGTTCAAGTCAACTGGATGGCAATCAGAAGCAGGAACTCATTCTTACATCTCACCTATCCCACCTAGACAGCAAGATCAATGCTTAAACTCAGCAAAGTTCATGAATCAAAACCTGGTACTTTCCTGGTCTGCAAACCATCCCAGGTAATGCATTTATTGAGCAATCAGGAAACCATCATTATTTTTTAAAATCCAAACTCTAATATACCAAGAGTCTCATGTATATCAAAAGCTTTGTTACAGATCTATTTAGCAGCTGCACTTGAGGTCACTCTATACAGACATTATATACCACCTCACTTTCCTTTAAAAAGTAGCATTTATACAAAATGTAAGGAATTACTTTTAAAATAGGTTGCGTGGCCTGATTTGTTTTTGCTATGGACAGTTGTGACGAGAGGTCCTGTATTGCACATCATCTTAGAACTGTGGAACTTCTATAGGTAATTATTAGTTTAGGGGTTTACCAGAAGGGAATGTTTGGGGACTTTCTTTTGGCCCATGCACGATTATGTGCCAGACAAATGGAATCCAAATACATCCACTTTTTGAACCAATAACAGGCTAGCCAGAAAATCAACTTTTCTGATCACAAATTGACCATGTGAAAAATTTACACTGAAAAAAAGACTGATTTTTTTTTACAATTTTACAAAAACACAAGAAATGACAATTTAATGAGATGTTCACTTTTGAAAAATTCAATAAAAGTCACGAGTGTTCAGGATACGTTATTGGCCTTATTTTAATAACCGGAGACAGGTTCACCCGAAGAATTTTCTGGGCTTTCCGCCTCACTTCTTCATCTGAAGAGGAATCATCCACTTTTATAACTTTGGATCTCAACTGTTGCAATTTACTTTTGCTTGGCTGTCTACATTGTTCATTTATTTCTGAATAATCAGAGTTTGCAGTTCCATTCCTCTCTGGTAACTCTGCCATCCTCCCTTTCCCTCTTTGTGTCTCTGTCTCCTGCTTTGAAAGGTTTCTGTCTGGGTGCCTTGGTCTCCTGGCCACTCCATACTCTGCAGTCAATTTCCACTTGGAGCCTGCTGTGGAACTCCCATGACTGGGCTTTTGAGAAGCCCTTTGGCAAGATTTCTCCAATATTTTGCCAACAGGATCCAAGCTGCAAGATGGTCGAGATCCAAGTTTACTATGGGATCCATTTGGTTTCAACCAACCGTTGGGTCTTGAGTCTTTAGCTGCAGTTGGGCTCTCAGGGGGCTGTCCTGGTGTTGGGAGGGTTTGGGCTGCCTGTGGAGAAGGGCAATCGATTGGACTTGGTTGCAGTGGAGTTGGGGTTGGAGTCTCGGACGTGCAGGAGGTGTAACCATAGACATCTTTGCTCCTGAGGACGGTGGGCTGGTAGCCTTCCTCCCTCAGTCCGTGCAAGAAGGTGATCAACTGCCTCTCGGAGTTGAGGAGATCCTTGGACATGGGGCTGAAGACGGTGAGCGCGTCCTCCAATGCCTTCGGTCCCACCAGGGAGATCCTCGACCAGGCGTAGACAGCCTTCCCCTCGGGCTCCCCCGCCATAGTCGCTGGAGAGAGGAGCCGGAGGAGCCAGAGAAGGAAATGAAATGAAAGTCTCTCTCTCTCTCTCTTCTCTCTGTGTCTCTTTCTCTCTCTCTCTCTCTCGTGTGTGTGTATTTTTTTTAAAAAACGGAGGAAACACAAGAGCTAATAATCCATCCTCCTCCTCCACCACCACTCCCTCCCTCCCTCACTCCCCCTCCCTCACTCAATCACTCCCAAGGGCCCTGAAGAGCCTGGGAATAAGGTGTGACGGTGGAGTAGAACAGCGGGTGTGTTGGTTGGTTGTATATATATATATATAAATAGAGAGAGAGAGAGAGAGAGAAATAAATATAAATATATATATATACACACACACATAGAAAGAGGGGGGAGGGGCCGTGGTGGGGGGGGGGGGGGGGGGGAGAAAAGAGGAAAAAAAAATGGCTCCGCGCCACAGGAAGCCGCCCCGAGGAGGGAGGGAGGGGAGGGCGCGCATCACTTCCGCAGGCGCCTTGCCTGCCTTCAACACTCCAATGGTCCTTCACCCCCACTCAGCCAACACCCCCCCCCCCCCCCACCCACCTCAACTTACCTCCTCCTCCTCTCCTGCCTCCCCCTCAGGGGGGGGGAGAGGTGCAAAAAGCGGACTGGAATCAACCGACAACGCCGTCGGTCACTTCCGGTCGCTCCATCGACTCACAATGACCTCACTTCCGCTCACTCCCCCACACCCCCCTTTCCTTTTTTTTGGGGGGGGGGGGGGGGGGGTTGTGATGGTGGCTTCAATCTCATTCAAGGAGAAGGGGTTGGTAAGTACGGGTTAGCGATTGGGTGGGTGGGATGGTGGGGGAGTTGGTTAGGTGTGTGTGGGAGGGGGGGGGGGGGGGGGTGGTGGTGGTGGGGGGGCGTGTGATGGCCTCAAACCGGTCACATCCGGTCTCCTTCGGCTCACAATGACCTCACTTCCGCTCCTCACTCAATGACCTCACTTCCGCACCTCCCTCCACTTACGGCGCCTCCTGCTGGTTGTTGGAAGGGGTTGGGGTGGGGTTTTGTTGAGGAAGTGGGGGGTTGGGGGGCTGGGTTGGTTGGGTGGGGGGTGTGTAACAACCTCAACCCGGTCACATCTGGTCTCCCGTCGACTCACTATGACCTCACTTCCTCTCCTCCTCCGCTCATCTGCTTTCAGCTCCTCCTATTGGTCACTCTCACCTCATTGGGAGACAACAGTCTCTTTTTGGTGGGTGGGGGGGCGGCTTCAGTCACAATGGAGCGGAAGGAGTTGCTAAGTGTTGGGTGAGGGGGGGGGAGGAGAGTGAGAGGGGGGGCAGTGGTTGAGAGTGTGGGTTTGGGATGGGGGGGGTGCCATTGGGGGTTGGGTGGGGATGTGTATAACAGCCGGAACTTGGTCACATCTGGTCTCCATCGACTCACAATGGACTCACGTCCTCTTCTCTTCCTCCTTCCCTCTCTAGTTCAGTTCCTCCTGTTGGTGACTCTCACCTCATTGGGAGACAACAGTCTCCTTTTTGGGTGGGATGTATGGGGTGGGCCTTAAACCTCACTCAGGGGAAGGGGTTGCTAATGGGTGGAGGGGCATGGGGGGGTGTAACAGCTGCAACCCCGTCACTTCCAGCCCATACTGGCTCACAATGACCTCACTTCCTTTCCCCTTTCGAACTCCTGCTGGCCACTCATGTCCTTGGGAGGCAACATCTTCTGGGGTGAAGGGTTGGAGGAGGGGTTCATCCACCTTCCTTGAGTTGGAGTGTGCAGGGTCTACCCGCCGCAAAGCGCTTCACAGAATATACTATAAAGTGAATTGATTGTACATTTGTGGGTGAAGTGTGGCAGCCAATTGCACACAGCAGCATCTCCACCAACAGTCCTGGATTGAAATGACCAATTTATTATTTATTCAAGGTATTATTATCAGGTGTGTTGTGTGGAGTAAGAAAACTTGCCCAAGGTTTTCGCCCTGACCACCAAATATCCTGGAATCAAACCCAGGTCTCTCGCCTGCCATGCAAGTGTTCTAATCACTGAGCTGCAGGACTCGAAAAATGCAAGTTGTTGTTCTCAAGCACCTTCTATGGTGAGGAAGTCATTTCATCTGGCTGCCTCCACAACCCTTTAATATTATGTTTCTTGAAGGGAAGTACAAAAATATTGCTTACCTGGCCTCAGACGTTTCTCAAATAGGGCATCAGCAGCTGAAAAGTTGGACCGCCCTGACGTATATGAATGATTTGGGTTCAGGTTCAGGAGTTTTGAAGTCGAAATTCCTTAGGGTGAAGGAAATAGAGTGGTGTAGATGAGGGGAATAGGAGCGATGGGGCTTGATTGCAGTACAAACACCGGAAATGAATTTGTTTGACTGAATATCTGTTTTCCAGTGTCATATCACTTCATGCAGTTCATTCTTTGTGACACCTCCCTTTATTTATCTCTGCTGTGATTCTGGCAAAAAATTATATGGTAGCTATGAGAAATCATATACCTTTCATATACCCATGTTGGTTCTTTGTGGTCTCTGCATATTTATCTGGATGTTCAGTTGTTCTTTCCCTGATGATAGATTATGGAAATTTACCCACTCAAAAAAAGTCTCAATTAGCCTCTGAAATTTTTTTCACTTAACCTAAGCATTTCAGATATTATTAGCTTGAACTTCCTGTAGCACCTCCCTCAGAAACCAAGATCCAAAAAATAAACTTATGCTGTAATGTATCCCAACGCCTCCACAGTTTAACTCTCGGAGACCAGTCTGTCACCTCACAGTAGCAGTTTGTGTCTGTTGAGAATCTCACTCGACTTGTTTTGTCTCTATTTCATAACTGGACAAGAAAGCCGTTTTGTGATACCTCAGTTGACACTTCATTCAAATTAGAAACTGCAAACCAGTCCCATCTACACAATTCTGAAACACAAACACACACGCAAACTCACACCCACACACACAGCCACTGGAGCTTATATAAACAACCAATTAAGCTTTACTCTCTCTGTAAACTTAATTTTTAAACCTAAGCACTAGATTATAGAATACTGTCAGCCAGACGCAGTAGTATCTCTTGAGTCAGAAGGTTGTGGGTTCAAGCCCCAGGTCGGAGTATGGAATCATATACCCAAAGCACATGCTCCAATGCAGTGCTGATGATGGGGTATTGCATTATCAGAGATGCCGTCCTCCGAAAGACATGAACCTGAAGTCCCTTCTGCCTGTATTCGCTATGCTATGCGATAAAGAAAAGGGCATTTCTCCCGGTTTCCTGACCAACAATCCTCCCGAATTAAAAACATGGTCACTCAGGCCACAGCGGTTTGTGGGACATTGCTGTGAACATTTAGCTACCACCTTACGCTCACAAAATACTGGACATACTGTGAAGCGTTTTGAGACATAACAATGACGTGATGAGGTGGTATATCAAATACAAGGATTATTATTATTATTATAACACCTTTTACAAGTTGCAACTCCCGGGAGTCCAAATTTTCACCACTCTGCAGAAGTTCCACTCCATCTCACTGCCTAAGCCTCCATTACAACTTACTGCTTAAAGTAGCGCACAGAAGATCCATCTACAATAATAACCCTTGAATTTGATATATTGCGTTTCACGTCTTCCAGACGTCTCAAAGGGCTTCCCAGAATATTCTGCAAAGTGAATTGACTAAATATGTGGGCAAAATGCGCCAGTCAATTGCGCACAGCAATGTCCCACAAACAGTCGTGGATTGAAATGACCAATTATTGTTTTTTGGAGAGATTACTATTAGGCGTGTGGAGTAACGAAACTCGCCCAAGCATTTTGCCTGTCTGGAATTGAACCCAGATCTCTTGTTTGTAAGATGAGTGCTCTAACCACTGAGCTCCAGGACATTTATATATCAACATACATACACCTTGCAGTTGGATGTCGCTATTGTTTGCTGTAGGCTCAGCTTGGCTTATGGTATCTGGGGTCAGCTCACCCACACTCACAAGCAAGGTTCATACACGAGTTGTGGACAAAGGCACTTGATGGAAGGGATTGATATTTATAAAGCCTTATCCTGGTATGAGTCAATTCCTTTGGCAAGGAATAGATAACAAAAGAGGGGGAAAGAAACACACATCTCAAAATTCTTTTCAAATTATTTGAGATACATTTCAGAGGAAATGGGGGAGTAATTGGTAAACATGCCCGTCACCAGGAATTACTTATATAAAAAGCAGCTTAATCTACCAGCCTGGAGTTATAAAGATATGATCTTACGTGAATCTCCCAAGGACCATGGCACAACAAAAGCATTGTAATGGAAAATGTACATTTGCCTGGGAGTGGGAAAGAAAGTGGTGATATCAGTACAGATTGTAATTTGTGGTGTGCATGAGAGAATGATTAACAAATGGTTCCTGTGCAGTCTCTCTGTATGTTGTAAAAGATGGAAATGGAATTGGATTGGATTGGCAATGGAGCTTTTCTACTCTTCCAACTCTTCCTATGGCAGACTCCAGCCAGCTGGAGAAAGATCGTCATTATGACCAGAACAGTCCTTCCGGGCCAATCCCATTTTCCCAAGTGCCCGGTGCTGGACAAGTCTGGTGTGGCACAACAGATCCTTGAGGGTGTTATTGGGATTTAAAGGGAGCACTTTGCGGAGATGGAGTCTGACCCAACCATCTGTAGCAGAGTCAACTGCACAGAAGGTGGGAGAGTGCAGTTTGTTGAGCAAATTTTAGGCTTTAATGATCCTATCCACTCAGAGGATTCTGATGTCCGCAAGCTTTGGCTCTTGCCTAAGTGCCTAATTTCTCAACAGAATTAAGTCAGCAGGATGCATACCTCTTCAAGATAGAATATATTTTCCATTCCAAACACAGGATCATTTCCATTTATATACACTGTGCGGATGTTAAACATCCCATGGCACTGTTTGAAAAGAGAAATGAGGTTCACCTGGTGTCCTGGCCAACAATCCTCCAAATAAGATTGGTTAATTGTTGCAATGATGTGCGTAAATGTGCCGCACTGTTGCCTACAAATACACAGTCACTCCACTTCAACATAAATCCTATGAAGCACTTTTTGAGTCTTCCAACGTATAAGGGAACGTACAACATATCTTTGTATTCGAACATAGAATACAATTGATTATTATATAAATGGAAGGATTATTATTAATATACAATCATAATATCAACAAGACGAATAATTACAAGGTCAGGGATCTGATCGCAAATGTTTCCCCAATCCTCTTGTCTTTTAATGCTCGTTTCAGATTGAGTCCAGTAAGAAATCAAGCTGGGAACGGAGCACGATGCAGAAATCCAATCTATTTGGCAAAAATATAAATGGCTATTTCAGATGTTTCTGGGAGGCTTGATTCGATTGATGGCCCGTTGAAAAAGGCTCTGCTTATTTACTTATTTTAATCCAGCATTAGCGGGAAATCCAGATCACCATCCTAATCCCAAATCTAATACAAAATAATACATTATTTGTTCATCAGATGGTTAACAGGACAATGAGGTTATGTAATGCTTTGATCCCGACAAAATCTGATTAAAGGTGCACATCACACTGCAAAAAACAAGCTTTTGGTTTTGTTCCTCGCAGTCTCCAGCAAGCATATATTATCTGAATATATCTCCTTTTTGATCCATTCCTGGTGAAGATGCTTTGTGCTGGGTGTGAGGCATTGTTGTGATTATTACAGAATGTTTTCTTCATTTCAATAAGCCAATGAACCATCTCTCTCCCTCTTTCTCTCACGCACACACACACACACACAAGCACGCAGCATCCTGTTTTGACAGAGCTGCAGATGGAGGAAGGATGAGATCAGTTAAGCCAAAGTGCCTTCTTCATCTTCTACAGTTCTCCAGGGATGAGGTGCTTCGCAAGATCATAAGAAACATTCAAATGCACAAGGCCTCTTGGGGTCATTTGATTTCATCGTTCTGGAATCCCCTCAGTGATTTCTGTCAGTCTGTCTCAGTCACTGTGTTAAGAGCTCCAGGACTCCATCCAATGTGAATGGCACCATATAGATGAAAGTTATTGCTGTTGTCACTAATAATAATAATAATCCTTGCATTTGATGTAGCGCTTTTCACGTCTTCCAGATGTCTCAAAGCGCTTCACAGAATATACTGTGAGTGAATTGACTGCATATTTGTGAGAGAAATGCGGCAGCCAATTGCACACAGCAGTGTCCCACAAAACAGTCGTGGATTTAGATGACCAATTTTATTATTGTTGTTTTGTTGAGGGATTATTATCAGATATGTGGAGTAAGGAAACTTGCCCAAGGTTTTGCCTTGCCTGGATCTGAACACAGGCCTGGGGATCTGAACTCAAATTATTTGAGCTGCAATGCAGCCCAGCTTCTTGTTTGTGCTATTTGCTCCTCTCGCAGTTTCGATGTGGTGTGCAGTATATCTCTTTCAGTTTCTCCCTTGGCAAGTTTCAACCCATCCATTCTTACTTCCTTTATCTAGACAAAATACTTTGGGTTTGAAATACAAATCCAAGTTAGGATTGAACAGCAACCACCACGGCAATGAAAACCACCACAACCACCACACCAATATTAACAATCTGGATTATTATTATTCATTAGAAATATGTAACAGGACATTGAGACTGCTGCTTTGTAGGGAATGGAGTTTCTCCTTGTGTCCTAACTGACAATCCCCCAATAAAATTGATCATTCACGTCTCTACGTCACTTCTCATCAGCTTCCATCTTTAGCAAGAATAACCCCACTGCGTTCCTAACCTAATACTCTTAATTGGATAGTGTGTTGCACGGAGACATTCAGTGATCAGAGTATAATTATAGGAGGTTCAGGTCTAAAAACTAGCTTGGAAGGAGGTTTAATTGCATTCTACATTATAGTTATTCTTGTCCCTAAACGCAGAGGCTGATGATTCTCGTTTGCAAGAAGATTTTCTTTTCCTCTAATAATTTTCTGCCATTCTCAAGACATTATTAATCCTGGAGAAATCCTTCATGGATGCTGCTTGACCTGCTGAGTTTCCCCAGTAACTTTTTTTTTCAGATTCCCAGCATCTGTAGTATTTTGTGTTTACATTATTAATCCTCACTGGTGTGGTTTCACAAGCTCCACATGGCCTCCGGTACCTCACCCAGTGGCCTTTCTTCATGTGCTTGGATAGCGAACAAGTTATTTTCCTTCTGTAAGTTCCCTTGCAATTGATAAGACCACCCTGTCACATCGTTGAGACGCCTCAAAGCGGTTCACAGAATGATCCAGTGTAAAGTGGATTCATAATTGTATGCAGGTCATCCATTCTAACCTACTTATTTATTAATTCTAACCTATGCCAACAGTTGGGATTACAGGAACATGCAGGAGCCGGTTTTTATTATATCCGCAGTTCATTACAAACTCTTCCCCTGGCATTCTGCTCTGGATCTGAAATTGTTCTTGCAGACACGCACCACTGTGTCAACAAGTTTTAGTCTTTAATCTGCACCATCGACCAGCCTCTAAACAGAACTCTTTGACTCAAATATTTAACCATTTAGTTAGTGTACATGAGGATTTCTGGACCCACACCCACAAGTGAGCCAGGAGCAATGAAGTGTAAACAGAATTAACCCTGTCGAATAAACATTTGAAACAAACCGATTCAGTGAAAACTGCAAACATTTATTAATTTTATTGTTTCATTGTTTCACTTGTTACATGATTTGAAATTTCTAATACAATTTTACGAACCATCATCTAAAAAAAGCACAGGACACATGAATATACCGTATAAGTATAAATACAATTTTTTTTAAATATTTTTTTTTCTTTCCTCCTAAAAAAATGCAAACTGCTAAAACGGAACGAACAACATCGGTCCGAACAGCTACAAATGTTAAGGTCAGAGAAGAAGGTACAAAAAGTTTTGGACACCTGCCACAGGCCAGTTGGTAAGGTAGGTCAAAATGAAAGTTCCTGTTAACTTTGAATCAAAACAAATTTATCTACAAAAAAAAACAGGATTTAGGACACAAATAGAATAATCAATTCGTACGTGTTGAATTAACAAATACTTTTATCTTAAAAAATGCTCGTGTTCGAAGAGTATCAATTAAATGTGTGGATGTCTACTGCCTCTTAAAGAAGTGGCATGTAGGTTTACAGGGAAATTAATGGTAAGAAGCGATGTTGTCTTCGAGCTAGGACAGTGCAAGTGATATTTACAGGTGCTGCCGGTGAATGGGGCTGGGGAGAGGGTGGGGGGGGGGGGGGGGGGCAAGAGGAGAAAGTGCACCGACCAGAGTAAACAAGGGAAACTTGGTAGTGAATGAATGTCAAGCAAAATACAACAGAATTTACACAGCAATGCACTATATAACATATTTAACTATTACGAAAAACAATCCTTGTCCTCACTCTCACACACTCACTCTAAATGATATACCAGGAGCTCCTATGTACCGTGCAGAACCCAACTTTCCCTCGTGGGGCAAGTGCAATTTGCAAAAGGGGGGCAAAGTAGCAGAACTCCCAATTAATGGGTGGGGGAGAAGGGTGTCAATGGTATTGTGTCGTGTCGGGGATTAACATGTTGACGGGAGTGGAAACCGACACCCATTTGTCTTGCAATAGAATTGTGCAGTTGCACTCGAATGTAAAAGGGGACTCTGCGCGGACAGAACCCAAGACAGGATCTCTCATCTGGTTTGAATCAAGCCTTCAGTTCCACTCATCAAATTGAAACTCGGAACTGGTTTTGGTTTTACAACTCGGCACCCCCTCACCACCCCCTTCTAAGTAAAAGATCGAACCTCTCGTGCAGATGTGAAGCAGTGATTCTCTGCATTCTCCCTGAAACGTCCCATTGTCTGTTAACGTAAAGAGTGGCGATAAATGCACGAGTGATTGGTAGATCACCAAAGGTTCATTTCGATCACGGTCAGTGTCTCCGGTTGGAAGCACAGGAATAAAACTAGGTGATTTAACTGTACTTTTCCTTTAGAAAGCTATCTGGGAGGCGGCTGATGGCCGTCAGACCACCTGTGTTTGGGTATCCAAATCCCTCTTTGGAAAGAAAGGTTCAATGGGGGGGGGGGGGGGGGTCGGACTTCCTGATGGTTAGTTCATTATGGTGTCAAGCAAGGCTGATATCACTCCAGGTAGCACAGTGGCTATTCAGAAAACGGTCACACGGAGTGCCTGGTAATTGTTAAAAAGAGTCAACTATACTGACCATACATCTCCAAAAATAAAACAATAATCTTTACATTTGCTATAGCGTCTCTCACATCAGGAGGATGTCTCAAAGCGCTTGACGGGATATAACTGTGAAGTGTCGTGACTGTGCGGTGCGTGGCCGGGTGGGCAAACGCAGCAGCCAGCTCGCGCCCGGCAGCGTCCCTCAAACAACCGCGAAGTGAGTAACTGATTTGTATTTGGGGGGGAGGGGGATTGTTGGCCAGGACAGGTGAGGCTTTCAAAACATAAGG